>CM050427.1:31668499-31800563 GCA_027564155.1 Gymnocypris eckloni scoliostomus | reverse complement strand
GCTCTGACCATTTGGGCTTAGGACAGCTGTGCCTTTTGTCAATGAGATCAATGACTACTGAGAGATTCAACCTTTGTTAGGTTTATTGGACCACGGAATGACTTTGTCCTGGCCAGATTAACTAACGCCTCCCTCAGATGTTATTGCTTTGCTTTGATGTTTTGTCTCAACCTAAAAGTCCCTCCTCCAATCCTGACTATAAGATACCCTGTAAAATGACTTAAGATGAGATTTCGATGACTGCAGATACCATCACATGTCATAGAATAAAGAAATTCTGCTGATCGAATCCGAAGTCTCCTGGTCTTCTCTTCTGAGTTTCTACACTTTAGAAGAACAGAGTTTTCAACAGATGCTGCTGAGACCCGGATAGAGTTCCAGCTTCCTCACCTGAAAAACTTCAAGCTCAAACAAAGATCTGCATCTTTTGGAATCCAGCGAAACTTCAAACTGAACAAGGATTCAAGGATTCCCAGACTGATTTTTCTCTCTGGTGAGTGCTGTCTCTAATCCAAAAAGAACCTAAGACCAGTACAAATTTTTGTATCCTCTGTGCCGTCAGAGAAGAGTTAACATACATCTGTAGGGTTTGTTTAACTAAAGTTTATCCTCTGTTTTCAGACAGGGAAGAGTTTATCCTCTGTTCTAGGCATGAAAGTTTATCCTCTGTTTTCAGGCAGGGAAGGTTGGCATTACGTGCTAATTTTGATATTGGTTTATCCTCTGTTCTTTCAGGCAGGGAAGGTTAGCATTACGTGCTAATTTTGGTTTATCCTCTGTTCTTTCAGGCAGGGAAGGTTAGCATTACGTGCTAATTTTGGTTTATCCTCTGTTCTTTCAGGCAGGGAAGATTTTGGCATTACGTGTTAAAAACAAGTGTACCCTCTGTTGATCAGAGAAGTGTTTGTTTTGTTTGTGTGGTACAAGAAACTTACAAAATGGTTAGAAGGAATGCTAGGCTGATTCCAACCACAGAAAAGAGTGGTCTTGCGACTCCTCTGTGGTCAGATAGTGAATTCAAAACACTGTTAGGGGAACAAATGGACCTAATAGTCACTGAAAAAGTTAGACAAGAACTAACGCTGAAATATGAGATTCATCCAGACAAGACTTGGTCAGTAGATGAGTGTAAAAGGTACTAGGAGCAAGTATTCGTAAGAACAATGTGAAAGGCATTATCTGTTGTCACAGAGAATTCAGTGTAACGCTAGCGACACAACAGTCTCAGCGTAACGCAGAGCTAGAGAAACAGAACAATGAACTCCGTGCGAGAGTATCCACTTTGACTAAGAAATTGAACCTCAAGAAAATTGCAGCAAAAACTGATGTGGAAGTAAGTCAGCCTGATAACATTTACCCTGATTTACAAGCGTTCTTTGAAACAGATGTAGCTCTCAATCAGTAACTGATGTGCCTGTAAATTCAGTCATGTGTGTGGTGCTAGGAGAAGATCTCAGGGATTGAGGAAACTGATAGTGTTCCTCTCAATTCTTCTGTTGTGCAAATACAAACTGTTGCCAAAGCTTTATGTCCTAAAGATATAGAGAGACTATCTCAGAGTTTACCGTCAGCACGCACACATTTTTCTGAATTTAGAAGAACATTGATCAGTAAAATGCGTCTTTATGACATGTCGTTGGCAGAAGTCACGCAGCTGATGTCACAAATACTAACTGAATCTGAATTCAACAGTTTTGAATCTGCTGTCACTTCTGAACTGCGAAATGCCAGTAAGGGTGATTTAAGAGAAGGTATTTTGAAAATCCTAAAGAATATCTTAGGACCCAAAATAGATTGGTCTAGAATTACTACCTGTGTGCAAAGGAAAGAAGAAACTGTGAGTGAATATACTGAGAGATTTTGTCAGTCAGCTGTAATCTACAGTGGAATTGTTGATGACCCTGAAAGTGTTCTAGATGACAAGGGACCCCTGGTTCGTATCTGGTCTGTTGGCCTTGTAGCCGAATACAGAAAAGCTTTACCATTCTTAGATCTAACTTGGTCTAACAGAACTCTCAGAAGTAACCTAGACAGGTTAGCTACATGGGAAATAGATGCTGATGTCAAGGCAAAAGTAAGAGTAGCAGCAGCTACGTTTAACACAACGAAACAAGACAATAGATGGTCTAAAAGAGAAAGCAAATGCAAATACTGTGGGAAATTAGGACATTGGGAGAAAGAGTGTAGGAAGAAGTTGCAAGATAGTAAAAGAAATGCTATGCATAATTCTGCTCCTTCTCAGCCTGCACACAACCCTGAAGTAGTTCCGCCAGTGACCACTGAAACTGTAGGACAGCTAGTTCAGGCTCTTCTAAGAGCACAACAAGACCAGGAAAAAAACTAATTATTGGGGCTGTGAGTAGCTACCTTTCCCCTGTAATCCAACACAATGACCAAAGAATTTTTGTGAAAGGTAGCATAAAAGAGAAAGAGATTGATTTTTTGCTTGATACAGGTGCAGAAATTACAGTAATTCCTACAAAATTGGCACAAGGTTTAAACATCCCATACAAGAAAACCAAACTTTGTTTAACTGGTGTAATAGGTGAAGATTCTGTTTTGTATGAAACTCCGCCCATAGAGGTACAATTTGGCCCAAAAACTCTGACTACAAAATTGCTATGCGCTCCATTAAATACAGGTGCAATTTTAGGCATGGATCTTCTGAGACAAATAAATCTAACTTTAGACATGTCCTCAGAATCTACTAGCATAAAAATTTCCTCAGCACAGATTTCTACCAATAATGCAACCCCTCCCGAGTATGCTTTCTTACAGAATCATCCAATTTGGGCTAAAGACAAGGATGATTGTGGGTTGTTGACAGGTGTAGAACCAGTTAAATTGACAGGAACTCCACCTCCGGTCACCAAACAATATCCGATTAATAAGGAAGCTATACAGGAATCAAACTTATTGTAGAAAATTTGCTGACGCAAGGAGTGCTAGTTAAAACCAACAGTCCATGTAATTCACCCATATGGCCCATCAAGAAATCTAATGGGACATGGAGACTTACAATAGACTACAGAGTAGCCAATAAACATATTGATAAAATCACCCCCCTAGTGGCAGATCCATCTACAATTTGTAATGGCTTACCATTAGATTGTAAGATTTTTCAGTAATTGATATGTCTAATGGATTCTTTTCTGTACCGTTGCACTCTGACAGCCAGCCATGGTTAGCTTTCACAGTTGACTATGAACAATACCAGTGGACACGATTGCCACAGGGATTTCAAAACTCCCCAACCATATATCATCAGGCTGTCAGGACGTGATTTGTGTGACCCAGAATGTCCGGTAAAACAGTCCACTATGATCCAATATGTCGATGATATTTTGATTGCCTCAACAGATCATGAGGTACATCAAACTGAATTGGCATCATTGTTGGACTATTTGCATAAAAGGACACAAATGCAGCTTTCACAAAGCTCAAATTGCTAAAAAGCAAGTCACATTTCTGGGTCAAACAATTGGTGCAGGAAATAGATCCATTACACAGGATCGAGCGGCTTCAGTCAAAGCCATACCTCCGCCTAATACCATTAAAACACTCCGCTCATTTTAGGAACAACAGGTTATTGTAGACCTTGGATTGAAGACTATGCCTCGATTGCTCAGCCTCTCTATGATTTGTTGAAAGGCCATGGTAAAGATTCAGATACTGTTTGTATGGAAGAACTTCATCTCAAAGCTTTTAATGATTTGAAGAGAGCACTATGTCAAGCACCAGCATTAGGAATTGCCCAATCTGATAGACCCTTTGTGCTTTATGTCCATGAACACTTAGGCTTTATGACTGCATGTCTAATGCAAGATCATGGGGGCAGCTTACGCCCAATTCATTACTATTCCGGTAAACTTGACATAGTCGCTCAAGGTATGGGCCCATGCCTCAGAGCAGTACAGGCAGTTCATCTAGCGCTTCAGGCTTCATCAGGAATGGTGTTAGGTCAGACTGTAAACGTAAAATGCCCTCACGCAGTGTCCGCACTAATGAATCAAGCAAAAGTCACTTCTGTCACCTCCTCCCGTTGGGAAATTGGTTAGCAACTCTCACAGCCCGAATATTGTTATACAGCGTGCACCAGTCACGAACCCATCCTCATGTATGATGTCTGCAATGACTGAATTTGTGTTAGAGGATGAAGGCGAAATGACTCATGATTGTGTTACGCTTACATATGCAGCGACAAGTGAAATAGCAGAAACTCCCATAGAGAACGCAGAATTGGAGTTGTTTGTTGATGGTTCAGCTCAAGTTATTGAAGGTAACAGACGAGCAGGATATGCAGTAACTTCCACCACTGAAGTAGTTGCTTCAGGTCGTCTTCCAGATCATTTTTCAGCTCAAGCTGCAGAACTAGTAGCCTTAACTAGAGCATGCAGCTAGCTTCAGGATCGGTTGCAAATATCTACACAGATTCCAGGTATGCTTTTGGGGTAATTCATGATTTTGGTGTCATTTGGCAAACCAGAAAATTTCTAACTTCTGCTGGATCCCCATTAAGCATGCTGGATTAGTGAAAGATTTAATGTTTGCCATGAAACTCCCAAAGAAATTAGCAGTGATCAAAGTGAAAGCACATCTCACAACTAATACTACGGAAGCTAAAGGTAATGCTCTTGCTGATGTAGCGGCTAAACAGGCTTGTTTCTATGCAACTGTACAAGTGTGTTCAGGTAGTACAGCACAGAAGATAATTCTACCTCCTGAATCAATCGTTGATCTGTATAAAGACGTTCCTCTATATGAAGCATGGACATGGTTAGACAAAGGAGCCACTGTGGATTCATCCAGCTGGACCAAAGGGGAAAGTATGTTGCTCCCGAATCACTGTTGCCATATTTGGCTCAACAAATACACAGTTTGGGTCATAGTGGTCCAGCAACGATGAATCACAGGTTCTCAAATCAATGGTGGAATCCAAAATTCAGAAACGCAGCCACTGAAACAGTCAAGAGATGTGTTACATGTCAGAAAAATAATGATGTACCAGCAGCCATTACACCAGCAGCACATACCCCAGCTCCACCAGGGCCATTTCGTCACCTGCAAGTTGATTACATATCGTTGCCCTTGTAAAGGAAAAACTGACGTTTTGGTAGTAATAGACAAGTTCTCAAGATGGGTAGAAGCTTATCCAACAGGGCTACAGCTGCACATACTGCTAAATGTCTTGTCACTGATTTCATTCCCAGATGGGGATTACCAGATTGCATTGACTCAGATCAAGGTACCCACTTCACAGGACAGGTAGTCAAGGAAGTGTCTAGAATGTTGAAGATTAAGTGGAACCTTCACTGCCCCTATAGGCCACAAGCATCAGGACAGGTTGAACGATCAAACAGAACAATCAAAACCAGGCTAAGCAAAATGCATCAGGAAGGAGTACCATGGGTTGAAGCACTGCCCGCAGTACTGTGTAGTATGAGAGCATCACCTAACAGATCAGTAGGACTGAGCCCTCATGAGATTATTACTGGACGCCCAATGCAGATGCCAGGTGTGATTGATCTTAGAAATGCTGATGTGCACATTGCTTCAGATGCCCTGATCGCACTGTGAAAACCTCACAAAGGCAGTGCAGAGTGCCAAAGAGAGAGTTGAGTCGTGTTGGCAGACTCCACCAGAAGGTGGACACACAATCGTCCCAGGTCAATGGGTCATGATAAAGGCATTCAAAACAAGCCATTAGAGCCTAAGTGGTACGGACCACATCAAGTGATGTTGATTACAGCAGCTGCAGTATTGTGTCAGGAAGGAAAACTTGGACTCATGTGTCACATTGTGTTGTTCCTCCCCTGCAGGGATAGGATAGGGCAGACACAAGAACCAGTGAGGAGCCCAGGGAAGAACCGAAAGCAACAGGCTTCGGGGCCAACCCTGAGGTGAAGATTTCCTCATAGGCCTTTCCTCCATTAGTCCATCCTTTCCTCACTGTTCTTTAGGTGTCGAGGAATTAAGAAATAGGGAAAGAAGGAACAACCATAGCAGACTATATTTTGAACAGAGGATACAACCCTAATGTTTGCAGACTCTACAACAAACTGCTCTGTGCCGTTGTTCTCTTGTTTGTGTTTCTTTCTTCCTCTGTGCAGATACCATTTGATGGCTGTCCTGAGATCCATATGCACCACCCTTCTCACCTGCGGATGAAAGCCACAACCTCTAGAAAACAACTAGACCCATTACGCGAGCCAACTATCACACAAGAAAGAGAAAAGAAAGAAGAAAAAATACACAGCGCAGAGACTCACATACGGAACTTCAGTCATCCATCAACATGATCAAGATTTTCATACTATTAACCATCATGGACATCACGCAAAGTGTAGACCCCAGAAACAACATATTTAGAGCTGATGAATATGTCAAGAAATGCCTTGTTTGCTGGAAAGAATGTTTGCATGCCGCACGCACCTTCAGTAGGAGCAGGAATCCCATGGGTGGCACACCCTATCTCCAAATGTGACACGTGTACCTTATTCGATCATCATACCAGTGGATTATACAACAAGGATACATGTCACAACGTAACAATTCCTCCAGCTTCTTCGTGTTGCATTCCTGGACTACCATCCTGCAACCTAACTTCAGCTACTCCCATCATGACAGATCTACTCATGCCAAGGATGTTCTATTGGTGCATGGAAAATCATGCTCCAGCATCGACTACACTGGGTGAAATTCCTCGTGAACGCTTGCAGCTTTGTGATTGAAAGAAGAACCGAATTCGATGTGTATGCGTTACTACATCAGATACGAAAGAGGAGAATGAATTAAAGAGTGTCTCTACGGGAACCCATCCCTACGAAACTTTTGCCATAAATCAGTGGTGTATGATTCCTCCACCGACTGGCACTTTGTGGTTATGTGGGACTTCTGTCTACAGCATCCTACCCAGCCAATTCAATGGCAGGTGCACCCTGGTTTATGTCCTACCAGCCATCAGAGAAAATACACACTCCACCTCAAGTTCTCCACATCTACAAAATTCAGCTTCTACCAACAAAGATGGCTGCATTCCAGGACTCACTTGTGTACAAACGTGGTGGTCAAGAACTCTTGGAGCATTAATCCCATCGTATGGTGTCATGCAGGCTCTCGATCAAGTCAGAAGCCTGTCGGATTCTGTACAGAAATTGGCCAATGATACGGTTTTGGCCCTGGGCAACATCAAGGACACTCTTGCCTCGCACAAGATGATGATCTTACAGAACAGAGTGGCCTTGGATTACATTCTTGCAACACAAGGGGAGCCTGTACCATTATCGGTCCTGAATGCTGCACGGGTTAATGGATCCAACAGAGAACTTGAACAAAATCCAACAAGACATTCTTGGTCTTTCAGAAAATTACACCAGATGACTGAAGATAATTCTTCATGGTTCGGAAACTTGTTAGGTAAACCCTGGCTGTGGATCAAGGAAATAGCAATTCTGCTGTTGTTTCTCCTACTTGCGTACTATCTATGCATCCACAGTATCAAGTGTTTCTTACAGCAAATGACGCCCGCCTCTCACGAGGAAATGACAGTTCCAACCAGAAGAGACTTATTACCCGTAAAATCTTCACGGACCCTAATTGCATGTTTTGTTTCTGTGTCAGCATGCAATTACATATAAGCAACACAGAACATGTACAATGTGCCTGTAACGATTACAAGTTACAAGAATGAACTTTTAAGTGTCTAAATTTGTATTTTGTGAGAGTTATTAGAACTCTCAAAGGGGAAATTGAAGGATCACAAATGTTATTCTATGTTTGATTTGAATTCACGTCCTGACTAAGAGGTGTCAGGCAAAGGTGCTTGAGATCGTTTCCTGACCATTTGGGCTTGGGACAGCTGTGCCTTTTGTCAATGAGTCAGACTACTGGGAGATTCAACCTTTGATCTGCAAATAGGTTTTGTCCTGGCCAGACGTGGATTCGATAGGTTTATTGGACCACGGGAAGTTTCCCGCAACCAACTAACGCTGCCCTCAGATGTTTGCTTTCTTTGATGTTTTTGTCTCAACCTCCAAAAGTCCCTCCTCCAATTCTGTCTATAAGATACCCTGTAAAAATTACTTAAGATGAGATTTCGATGACTGCAGCCTACCATCACACTGGGGTTTTTTCAATAAAGAATCCTACGATCGAATCCGAAGTCTCCTGGTCTTCTCTTCTGAGTTTCTACACTTTAGAAGAACAGAGTTTTCAACAGGTCCATTTTCCTAAATTGCGATTTATACATCATCTGAAAGCTGAATAAATAATATTTCCATTGATGGTTTTTATGATCGGACAATATTTTAAAATCTGGAATCTGAGGAAGCAAAAATCCAAATATTGAGAAAATCTCCTTTAAAGTTGTTCAAATTAAGCTCTTAGTTTTGATATATTTACAGTAGGAAATTTACAAAATATATTAATGGAACATGATCACTTAATATAATGATTTTTTGGCATAAAAGAAGAATGTATAATTTTGACCCATACAGTGTATTGTTGGCTATTCAAAAATATACCCCAGCGACTTAAGACTGGTTTTGTGCTCCAGGACAGGGTCACAAATGTTAAATAGTCATTTGAAATAAATAAATCAAAAGATACTTTAAATGTTAAATTAGAACCACCAGTAGGTAAAAGTCACTCATAAGTGAGTCATTGCGATTGAACAGAATCATTTAAACGGTTAATTCAAGGAATGAAACACGTCATTGCTCAGAGTCAGAGACGCAAAACTGTGTATGGTGTGTTTGGAATTATTTTTGTTAAATAGAGCAAAACAGGCAATATGGTGTCTAAAACGCAAGTCTCTTAATTAACTTCTTGTTTTTGAATTGTTGTAAAAAGAAAAACTACAGGCCTATGTAATCATGGTGATTTTTTGAGAAAAACGGCATTCTTCATGTGATATTGACTTACTATATTAAATTATATAAATATATACATTTTCTGCTTCTATATCTTCAATTTTGTGATCATTCTAAACGCATTTTAACAGACTGAATCACGCAGTGAAAGAAAGCAGTCCAGATGCATGTGACTAGTCTAATCTAACGTTACTAGATTTCCACACTGTTTAGAGTGATTTGTTTGGTTTTGGCAAAATACTGATAATGTCAAATCCACATCGTTAAAACAACAATTACTATATTATCTCAGATGATATTGCACACGCTGCACCACTGTCTTTTTGGCTCATTTGTGCAAAACCTTTGCAAAACAAGCTTCATTGTAACCACCAATGCAACGAGTATTTACGTTACTCTACATGCTGCGAAGCGATGTCGAGATGTTATAAGCTGTCGGTCTCCCGAGGCAAACACAGCTAACACTGCATAATAGAGCATGAATATATGGCCAGGGGTTTACTTCATTTCCTTGAGTTCAACTTCAGAGAGTACAGTTTGGTTTTCAGCTAGGTCTGCACCAATAACGCCTGTCTTGTCCGTCTGCATCTTTCTTGTGATTTTAGCGCCAGTTTCTTCTTCTGCCCATTATTTGCTGCAGTTGTTTCCACGGAGCGATTTTTTTTACTCAGTAAGAATGTGTTTTAAAATGTAGCATACAATACTTCACAAAATATACTTAAGTAAAAGTAAAATTACAGATTAAAAATTACAAGTACACAAAAAGCTACTCAATTACAGTAGCGAGTAAATGTAATTACTTTTCCACCTCTGCTTAAAGTATACTTAAAAGTATATTTTATATACTAGAAAATGGGCCAATCCCAATGGGTATTTAAATAGTACATTTACAGACACTGATAATTGTATACTTACTACATAAAGTATACTCAAAATATACGTGAAGTGCTTTCTCTCCCTCCATCGCTCCTCTGTCCTCCATCCTGATGAAACCGATCAAGCTCAGCCATCTTGAAGGACATCTCAATTTCTAATTGCACTGAGAGGAGGCGAGAACAAGTGAGGAGCCTTCCTGGGACTTATGAGCAAGGATACAGATGTGTATCCAATGGAAGTCTTTTCATCGAAAAAATGTGTAAATTCTTCTACCCTTATCTTTTTGTAATATTTGTATTTATATTTTTACCATTCATTTAAAAAAAACATGCATTTGTATATGTCAACAGGGCATCTTACTTTATTAATATGTATTTTGAATGTCTTAAAAATAAACATTAACAACATAAGGGATCCATGTTGCAGCTGATGATGTTCTGAAGTGACGCTAAAGGAAGCAGGATATATAATTTAACTAGATTAACTCGTCTCGCGTTTTTTTCAGAATCCTTCCCTCGCATCCTGAAGGGTGGAGCTAATATGCTTGAAAGGAAGCAATGAAAAGAAACGAGGATGCACAAATACGAATTGAGAAGCACCTTTGAACTTTAAGTATCCTTAATCAAATAAACTTAAAATATACTACTTTTAGTAAGAGCTAGAGATGTGGAATTTGTTTTGAGGTGCATTATGATTAAATGAGTGCAATATTACAATTCAAGTCAAGTCACCTTTATTTATATAGCACTTTAAACAATACAAATTGTAACAAAGTAACAGCACAATATCAAAAGAGTGTCAATAATGTAAAATGACAAGATTTAACACTACATTTTCAGTTGAAGGCATTTCATTATTGAATTTAGTGATCGCATCGTCCAGCTCAGTTCAGTTTAAATAGTATCTCAATCAAGTTGATGATATTGCTGGAAATAGTGTCCCCAACTAAGCAAGCCAGAACAGCGGCAAGGAACCAAAACTCCATTACAGAATGGAGAAAAACTTTGGGAGAAACCAGACTCAGTCCCAGTTCTCCTCTGACCAGACAAATCAGCAGTTTGTTCCAACTGCAAAAAGTCAGATTGAAAGGGCTCAACTGGTTCCAGTGGTCTTTTCCTGATGGCTGTCTAGGTGATGGGGTCCTCACTGGGATCTGTCTTAAAGGCGTGGTCTCCGCTGATGTTAAGAGCATGCGAGGAAGAGACGAGTGCACATCACATCTCTTAGTGACTGGAAATTATACAACGTGGCACTTGTGGGAATGTACCCACCCAACCTCACACCAAATTGGCCTTGTAGATATGCAAGCATACAGGTGCTGGTCATAATTAGAATATCTTTAAAAGTTGATTTATTTCACTAATTCCATTCAAAAGTGAAACTTGTATAATGTATACATTCATTCCACACAGACTGATATATTTCAAGTGTTTAGCTTTTAATTTTGATGATTATAACTGACAACTAATGAAAACCCCAAAAAGCATCACAGAAAATTTGAATATTACTTAAGACCAATAAAGAAAGGATTTTAGAAATCTTGGCCAACTGAAAAGTATGAACATGAAAAGTATGAGCGCAGCACTCAATACTTAGTTCTTTGCCTGAATTACTGCAGCAATGCGGCGTGGCATGAGTCGATCAGTCTGTGGCACTGCTCAGGTGTTATGAAGCTTGCTCTGATAGTGGCCTTCAGCTCTTCTGCATTGTTGGGTCTGGCATATCGCATCTTCCTTTATTTAAGTAAGAGATAAGGAGATAAGGTCAGGCGAGTTTGCTGGCCAATTAAGAACAGGGATATTCCTTAAACCAGGTACTGGTAGCTGTGTGCAGGTGCCAAGTCCTGTTGGAAAATTAAATCTGCATCCATAAAGTTGGTCAGCAGCAGGAAGCATGAAGTGCTCTAAAACTTCCTGGTATACGGCTGTGTTGACCTTGGACCTCAGAAAACACAGTGGACCAAGCAGATGACATGGAAAACCATCACTGACTGTGGAAACTTTACACTGGACCTCAAGCAACGTGGATGCTGTGCCTCCTCTTCCAGACAACCCTGATTTCCAAAGGAAATGCAAAATTTACTGTCAGAGAACATAACTTTGGACCACTCAGCAGCAGTCCAGTCCTTTTTGCCTTTAGCCCAGAGAGACGCTTCTGGCTGTCTGTTGTTCATGGCTTGACACAAGGAATGCGACAGCTGAAACCCATCTTGCATACGTCGTAGTGGTTCTTGAAGCAGACCCAGCTGCAGTCCATTTAAAGGCCTTTGCAGGTGTTTGAGTTAATTAGCTGATTAGAGTCACCAGGTGTCTTCAATAAGAACTTCTTTGGCACTCAACGGAGGCAGTCATTTCACTCCCCTCGCCCTTATTTCCCTGCTTGCTCTTTGTCTCCTCATCTATAGAGAGACTCTCTCTGCACTGCTCTCCAAACTGAAAAAATTATGGATTTGATCAACTGGTCTCTCAACGCAATTGACACCATCTTCTCGGAAGCTTGGGTTGGGGAACCTGATTGCCCTGACGAACGTTCGCAGCTGGCTACACGATGGACGCGAGAGGTGGCGGATCGTGTGTCTAGCGTGGAGGACATTGAAGATATCTACCTATTCGGAACCATGATAACAGGTCTTGCTGATTGGATTAGGCTTTGCCCTGGGTTATCGAATTCAGAAAAGGGAACAGCTGTCCAAAGCCTCAAGGCTGCCGTCATGATTGAAGCAGTGGGAAGAGCGGTC
This sequence comes from Gymnocypris eckloni scoliostomus, assembly GCA_027564155.1. Lineage (NCBI taxonomy): Eukaryota > Metazoa > Chordata > Actinopteri > Cypriniformes > Cyprinidae > Gymnocypris > Gymnocypris eckloni. Next base: position 31,788,080 of record CM050427.1, on the reverse strand, counting down.
AGCATTGAGACTGAGTCTATTAACGCAATATGGATTCTATCATGGAGAAGCTCACGGCTTTGCAAAGGAAAATTGATGGTGTTGGAGACCAGAATGGACAAAGAGAGTAGCCGTGGAATTGGAATGCGTTACTCGCCCCAAGACTAAACAATCACATCTTATCTTTTGGCTCTGTACCAGCACTGGCCTCGGCCAAGGCTGCTGCTGGAAAATCAACCCTGGGAAGAGCACTGCAGTGAGCTCTTGCTTCCTCCCCATTCTACAGACACCTGCTGATTACAAACTATTACACATACACACACACACACACACATATATATAAAGATATGCATTCACCTCCCCACCCCGATCCTCGCTCGCTTTGAACCGCCAGCCTGACAACGGGTCTGTGACCAGCGCCGAGAATGGCTGCAGGACCGGATGGCTGCTTGCGGAGCTGGATTACTTCCCTGTTGCAAAGTCGTGTGTCTATGGTGTATGTGCTTTGGTTGCTGAGGTGTTTTTCCTGTTCTCACACTGTACCCCCAAGGAGCATAGTCTGGGGTTATTTTTTTCCTCACCTTCCTCATGTTATGCTGTATTTTTCTTCAATTCCCTGTCTTCCTGTCCTGTCTACCCCTTGTCATATATGTATGTTATGTATGGACAGGTTGATGGCCCATTTCACTTCTAATTATACCCTGTATAATTTATTATGTGACAAATAAAGAAACCTTGACCTTGACCTTGATCTTTTCACAATATTCTAATTTTCTGAGATACTGAATTTGGGTTTTCATTATTTGTCACTTATAATCATCAAATGAAAAGAAATAAACACTTGTCTGTGTGGAATGAATGTATACATTATACAAGTTTCATTTTTTAATGGAATTAGTGAAATAAATCAACTTTTGATGATTTTCTTATTATATGACCAGCACCTGTATACTTCTGCCTGCCTTAACTGTCAGGTGAGAGATGGGGTCGAGGACTCAAATGCAGAGATTAGGTTTTAGATTAGATTAGGCTCCCGAACGGAGGCGGACTCCGTGAGCTCACGGATCGAGCGGCTCTGGAGGGACTCCGTGGGCTCCCGGCAGGCTCTGGAGCAGACTCTGTCGGCTCACGGGCGGAGCGGGCTCTGAGCGCACTCTGTCGGCTCACAGGGCGGAGCGGGGCTCTGGAGCAATTCTGTCGGCTCACGGGCGGACCGGGCTCTGAGCGGACTCTGTCGGCTCACGGGCGGAGCGGAATGCATGGGCTCCCGGACCGAGCGGAATGCGGCTCCAGGACCGAGTGGACTGTAGGGCTCTCGGACCGGAGCGGGCTCTGGAGCAGTCTGTGTGCTCCCGGACGGAGCGGGCTCTGGAGCGGACTGCGCTGCTCCAACGGAGCGACTGGGCTCCCGGAATGAAGCGGACTGCGTGCTCACGAATCGGAGCGGTCTCTGAGGGGACTCACGGATCGGAGCGGCTCTGAGCATTCCATGGGCTCCAGGAACGGAGCGGGCTCTGGAGCGGACTCTGTCGGCTCATGGGGCAGAGCGTGCTCTGAGCGGACTCTGTTGGCTCGCGCTGAGCGGGCTCTGGAGCGAATCGTGGCTCCTGGACCGGAGCGGAATTGGGCTCCCGGACCGGAGCGGAATGCGGGCTCCCGGACCGGAGTGTAATGCGTGTGTTCACGGGTGGAGCGGGCTCGAGGACTGCGTCGGCTCAAAGAGCAGCTCTCGGAGTCGCCCTGAACGGAGGGGCTCTGGAGCGGACCGCGTCGGCTCGGAACTGAGCGGGTTTCTGAAGCGACGCGGCTCGGAACAGCGGCTCTGGAGCGGACTGCGCCGGCTCCCGGAACGGAGCGGGCTCTGGGGCGGACTCCATCCTGAAGGTTGAACTCAGAGCCAGATTGATGTACCCTCCAGTGAACCCTCGGGTGCCAATAAGGCATCCGGGATTTGAAGTTTGGCTAGGCCTACCCAAAAACACCATTAGGGAGGCTCCAGCCGACTGGCGAGCCACTCCCACGAAGTCCCTGGCATAAACCTCAACAGACTGGTCTCCCTAGTGGACGTTGAGAATTTTACGCCCTGGACCCATGGTTGCGGTTGCGCCTCTGCTGAGTCCTCATCGTGGCTGATCCGTTCTGTCAGGTGAGAGATGGGGTCGAGGACTCAAATGCAGGTTTTTTCAATAAAGTTAAACAAATGAACAACAAAACCACCTCAAGGGGAAAACAAGCAGGCAGGCAGGCAGAAGACTGAAGCACAGTCAAACATTAAACACTCACACAACGAAGACAACGGATCAGCACAGGCCTGCAGACACAAGGAGACTATATAGAGACAAACGAGGATAAGAAGGGAGACACAGCTGAGCCATTAAGATTAGTAACAAGGGGACAGACAATCGACATGGGAGCACATGGCACCAACAAACAACAAGCCATGTACTCAACACACAGAGACACCTGGTGGCCAGCCTGGGCACACCAGCAGGACCGTGACACTAACAATCACCCATTTTCACATCTGCCTTGAGCGTAATCTAGAGACACGCTCACACAACCATGAAAGCGCGCAATCGGTAGCAATCCGGGACATCTTTAATGACCATGTTTTATGAGAAGACTTTGTGTGTTCAGCTGCATCAAGTCACGCCAATAATATGGATCTGAAATCCTTAAGGAACAAATGAGAAACCTTGGTCAACTGGCTCCAGCGGATTCAATTACCAGAATGAAGGTCTTTCTATTGCTCTCTATATTGAATTAATTGCAAACATAAAGCATTCATGCTTAAAGGAATAGTTCACCCCAAAATGACAGTTCTGTCATCATTTATTCAACTTCAGGTCAGTCCAGAGCTGTTATGAGTTTGCTTCTTTAGTTGAATACACACACACACACATACACAAGGTATTTTTAATGTTGTTAACTAGTTGATAGATTAAGCACATTCACTGGTAATTTGATGAAATTACTGCATTTTATTCTTTATCTGTACCATGACATGTGGCCAAGTGGTGACCCATACTCAGAATTAGTGCTCTGTATTTACCCATCCAAAGTGCACACACAGTGAACACACACACACACACACACACACCATGAACACACACCGGAGCAGTGGGCAGCCATTTATGCTGAGGCCCAGGAAGCAGTTGTGGGTTCGTTTGCTCAAGGGCACCTCAGTCGTGGTATTGAGGGCGGAGAGAGAGCGCTGGACATCCCCAATTCCTGCCGGTACCGGACTCAAACTCGCAAACTTTCGATTACGAGTCCGCCTCTCTAAGCATTAGGCCACAACTGCGCCTTTTTATATATTGTATAGCTTTAGCTGTCCTCTCGTGCATATAATAGTGGAATTTGTATAGCCAGATTGGTTAATGTTTATTATTAGATAATGACTAGTTAAATTATAATTGATGTTAATTGGTTAACACTAAACCAGTCAGTTGACTTACACTTACCTCAGATTAATTGCATTTAATGACGTTTGTTAAAATACAAATTTTACGTAAGCTAAACCACTTATTGAACCATTAACCTTCATTTATTTCATTCATTCATTGTGCATACTTATGTGAATATCATTACATTCAGATATGAGTATGTATTGTATTGTACTCTATATTATGGGAGAAATCCTTAACTCCGATATTAAACACATCAAATATAATACTACTATAAAGTCAGCAAAATATCATTATGCGTTAATATTTACTGTAAATCATTGCAAATATAGTTGCTTCATTGCTATAGTTGCTGTCTCTCCCACCTAACTGCATTCAAATACAGCGTGGGTTCATTTGAAACCGTTGAGAGCTATGTGAACCACGTGAGCGCCGCGATATCAAAGCTTGAAACAACTCGTTTTTTCAACGGCTGTAGTTTCAGTTTCCATAAGGTGACCGAATGTAACGGCGCGACTCTGCCGATCAGCGCCAGGAAGCAGCAGACAGAGCGATGATTATGCTATCACCTTTTCAGAGGACGCTCGGAGGGAACTAAAGAGAGTGAACGCCAGGAAAGCAGCAGGACCTGATGGGATTACTGGCCGCGTTCTGAGGTCCTGCTGATCAGCTTGCTGGTTTGTTTACATCCTTCTTTAATGAGTACCTTGCTACCTCTGTGGTTCCCACCTCATTTAAAAATCTGTCATAATCCCTGTGCCTAAGAACAGTAAACCCTCTTGCCTGAATGACTATCGTCCAGTTGCCCTCACATCGACAGTCATGAAGGTTTTTGAGAGACTTTTAAAGAAACACATTTGCTCCTCCATCCCTGCTACTTTGGACCCTCTTCAGTTTGCCATCGGCCAAATAGGTCTACTGATGATGCCATCTCCCAGGTACTGCACTCCTCCCTCACTCACATTGACAGCAAAATGGCAACTATGTCCGGCTGCTATTCATTGACTATAGCTCAGCTTTCAACACTAGAGTCCCCACCAAGCTAGCTGTCAAACTCTCAGACCTCGGCCTAGACACTTCACTCTGTGACTGGATTTAAGATTTCCTCACCGCCAGACCACAAGTGGTGAACGTCGGCCAGTTCACCTCAACTCCATCACCCTGAACATAGGAGCCCCACAGGGCTGTGTCCTGAGCCCCTGCTCTACTCTCTACACACACGACTGCGTGTCCTCACACAGCTCCACTTCTATTGTTAAATTTGCTGATGATGGTTCTCATTTCCAACAATGATGAGGCCGCATACTTGTATGAGGTGGAGACTCACATCATGGTGCCAGGACAACTGTCTCTCTCTGAACGTGAGCAAAAGTAAAGAGCAGATTGTAGACTTCAGGAAGAGACAGCAGCAGCCTACACCTCTTATGATCAGTGGGACCCCTGTGGAGAGGGTGAGCAGCTTCAAGTACCGGTGTAAACATCTCCGAGGACATGACTGCACACATCCAAACACAGGTCAAGAAAGCCAGGCAAAGACTGTACCATCTGCGACAGCTGAGGAAATTCAGGGTCTCGCCAGCTATCCTGAAAACGTTCTATTCAGGGCCATAGAAAGTGTTCTGACTCAGTGCATCTCAGTGGTTTAATAATGCCACAAACCAGGACTGCAAAGCTCTACAGAGAGTCGCGGCGCTTAGCTGAGCGCATCTCAGGGTCCGCCTCCCTCTCTGCAGGACATCTACCTCAAATGCTGCAAAAGCAGAGCTGCTAAAATCATCAAGGACTCGAATCACCCTGGTAACCATTTTTCATTTCACTGCCATCTGGCAAGCGCTTCAGGAGCATGATGGCAAAACTGAAAGACTGAGGAGGAGTTTCTTCCCCAGGCCATCAGGCTCATAACATCATAACATCATAACATCTACAGGACTCAATTTAATAAACTGTAAACACATCCATTATTCTCCATCATCCACACTGCTGCTATGTGTACATACCGGTACAACCTATTTGCACATTCTCTTGCACATCCGTGTTTATATTATTTTATTAATCCACAGTATACTGTATTGCACATTTTATCTCATTGCACATCTTACTCCTTATTTTATTTTATTTTATTATTTGTTCCTATTTTCATTCTCACCTATATTTATATATATATTCATTGTTTTATTGCTTTTATGTTATTTTTATTTTATTTTGTATTTATTTTTTGCACTTTCCATTGAGCGGACCTGTCCTGACTTACATTTCACTACTGATTATACCCTGTATGATTGTGTATGTGACAAATAATAAAGAACCTTGAACCTTGAACCTTGGGAGGGGAACATGTTCGGTTCACTTAGTTTTGTCGTGGCCACAACATATTAACTTGTGGAACGTGATAATGTGTCCTGGCCTGGAGATAATTTTGTAATGATCTTTCTCGTAGCTGTACATACATAATTGTAAATATTATATGTTGTGTTTCTGCTTTTTGTACATTACCTATTGTATATTTGTACATTATTCTTACTATCTGTGTCCTGTCCTGTTGCTGTCATTTTGTTGCACTGTGAAGCTTCTGTCACTATAACAAATTCCTCATATGTAAAACATACTGGGCAATAAATCTCATTCTCATTCTCATTTTCTCTCTCATGATCGTGGCCACGATGTGAAGTCGTGGCCTTGAGATCCTATTTAGAGGAAGACATATTTTTCTTGAAGCCATGAGTTTAATGCATAAACAAACCTTTGTGATATAAAACATGATCAATTAGCGGATTTACAGGACTGTGGGATGAATACAAATCCGCTAACTGATCGTGTTTTTATCTAATATTTGTTTATTATTATTATTATTATTATTATATTAACTTAGGCTAAATTTTATATTGATATGCTTATTTCCTATCGCTTAACCTAACATCCTGTATAATCATGCTAGTATTTGCTACCATATATTTTGCAAATACTTTAAACACCTGACAATTACGCCAATAAAGTTTTGACTTTATAATTGTATGTATGCCCGTGTGTGATGATAAACGAGTGTGTTGTGTTTTCATTTACAAATGAAACTATGATAATGATCCATTTCTCAACTAAACACTATAATATTTATCATTATTCATTTGCTGAAATACATTTTTTATATTTGTATATTATTATTATTATTAGCCTATTATTATGTTTTTTATATAAATTTGTTTCCCTTCATTTCGATCTCTTTACTTAATGTTCTGAATATTTTTGTAAATAATAGCCTACTTTAAATGCTCGACATGCCAATAAGCCTGACAAAGCCTGACAAAGTTCGGTTCCTCAGCGCCCCTGTCTGTCAGGGCCTGTCTCTTTGATGACGCCATTGAAAACTTTTCCCAGCAGTTTTCAGTAGCACAGAAGCAAACGGAGGCATTTAAGCACATCTTTGCCACTTCCCCTCTCGCTTCACCAGCAGTCAGTTGTGTTTGGTTCAAGGACACCACCAGGCCTTCTCTCACTACGTCTGCCTGACTAAGCCTCCCCAGCCCATCTCGCTTGCTCATCCGCACCATCAGACTCATCTATGCGATTCAGTTCAGGCGTTCCCCAAGTTCAGGGCATCCACTTCATCTCTGTGCGAAGCAGCGACAACGGAAAGAGATTGAGGTCCTCCTGGTGAAGGATACGATCGAGCCGGCCCCTCCTGTCGATCTGAAGGCAGGGTTTACAACCCCTACTTCATTGTGCCCAAGAAAGGTGGTGGGTTATGGCCAATCTTGGACCTGCGAACCTTGAACCGGCTCTGCACAAGCTCCCATTCAAGATGTTAATGCAAAACAAATTTTCGAGTGCATCCGTCCCTGTTTTAGTATGGTTTCTGTTTTCAAAACTGATGTGAGACAAGTGTGGCACTAATCAGCAAGAGAAGGTGCCAATAAAAGGTCCGTACACCATACTTAATCAAGCAATACAACTGTTTATTGTTGTTACACAGCTGATATCAATAATAATGATCATAGGTAAATGCATAAAAGAATAATGATAATCAATTATAAACACATTAAAGAAGAATAATCATAAACCAGTGCATAATATGATAATGATCATGAGTAAATGGATAAAAGATAATAATAATGCACTCACTAAAACTAAACCCCAAGCAAAGTTTTATAACAAATATACAACCTCAGGACTGTGCCATATTCTTCACTCTTCAAGAGACTGGGGAGCCCGTTTCAGTCATAGTGGAAGACCAACACCTGTCCGAGAAATGCAGAGCAAAGCGCTTATCCCATGGCTGAGCTTCCACTGTTTCTGAAAGAAACCTCTTTATTTATACTTAAAATTTAGGTGTGGTTTAATAACAACCCTCCAAGTGAGAGAGAAAGCAAAACTGGCCAGGCTCGCTCCCCCTCTAAGTTGGGTGCACTTGTTGCAATTAGAAAAGGATGAGTCAGCAATATCTCTGAGGTTTTCACTACCTAGTACTTTTCTACAGAATGTTGCACCTTGTACTTATCAGAGTCAAGATGTAAGCCAATGTCCTAGACTCCTTGTTCTTTCTCAAGAGATACATTTTTTTTTTGCATTAGTTGCAATCTTGAATGTTTTCTACATCAGTTTGCAACCTTGAATGTATCCCCCCCTGGAGTTTCAGTCCCTCAATTTTCATCCGTTGAGCGCACAAACAAAGAAAAACAACCCATCTCTTACAGTCCACGAGATTGGTTTGCAGCGATCGACCTGAAGAACGCAAGTTGAAAATTATTTCATTAAGGACAGTTCTCCTGACTGCATTGGCTTCCATCAAGAGGGTGGGGGACATGCAGTAATTTTCAGTCGATGAATCGTACCTAGAATTCGGGCCGGCCAACTCACACGTTGTCCTAAGACCCCGGCCTGGATAAGTCTCCAAAGTTCCTACCACTACCTTCAGGGAACAGGTAGTGAGTCTGCAAGTGCTGCCCTCGGAGAAGGCAGACCCAGCCCTAGCTTTTCTCTGTCCCGTCCACGCTCTGCGACTGTCGTGGACAGAACACAAAGCTTCAGGACCTCAGACCTGCTCTTTGTCTGTTATGGAGGCCAACAAAAATGGAAGGCTGTCTCTGAGCAAAGCTTAGCCTACTGGATAGTGGATGCTCTTGTCTTAGTGTATCAATCCTCGACTAGAGGTGTTTCTTCCTCCTGGGTGCTGGCTCAAGGCACCTTGCTGAAAGATATTTCGTTTGCTAGATTTTATAGCCTTTGTGTAGAGCCGGTGTCTTCCCGTGCACTTTGCTCCAGTAGAGTTTCCCAGGTATGGCTAACCCTGTGAGTTCCTCCGTATTGTGGAACCTATGTTAGGCTGGGTGTCCATTTGTGCGGCCCCAGCAGCGATCCTATAGGTGTATTCTTCCACGGAAGGCTACCCAGTCCGGCTAATCCCTCCCAGAGACTTCCATATGTTGTACCACCCTCTTGACTAGTCCATATGTGTAAACACCAGAGTTACCTTCCTACCATTTTTAGCCACCTGAAAAATGACAGGTGCTCTTCTTAAAAATGCCAGCTGATGGCACTTGAAAATGCTTTGGTGGCACAGTGTTTTTACCATAGTTATTTTTACAGCTGTCGATTTGGTTGCTATGAAGTGGAATATTCATGGTTGTAATGTATTACTAGTATCTCATTTTGAAGAATAGCCTATTACTGAATATAAAAGTATAAAAAGCAGTAACCAGTAATATTGACTTCTCTATTGTTGTTCAGTTCTTGTAAAAGTAGGATGATTGGTCAGTGTGGTATTTGACCGCCCTTCTCCATTGATTGGATGGCTGGCTAAAATGTGACAGTGACAAGTGCTGTGTTCTACCCAAAGCTAAACTGGAGCTAAACAGTTTATCAACTCTCAGCTACAAAAAAAAACAAAACAGAGCAAACGACCTTGTAAAATATTATAATGGCAGTGCATCAAAATCCAGTGTCATCAGTTTGCCAAAAAGAACACAGAACGTTTTACGCACCATTTACACCTGGTAGGGAGCAGGTGTAGATTTATTTCGTAGCAACTAACATTTTGAAAATATGAACATTTTCATCTTAAATATAAAAATTTACGTCAGAACAGCTTTACGAACGATTTACACAAAAATGAATTCTTCTCGTGTTTCATGAATGAGGCCCATTAAACTGGGGTACCGTTTTCAAAACTTTACATTTGTGAATTGAAAGATTACAAATTTTATTCTATGTTTAATTTAGATACACTTCCTGAATAAGAAAGTGTCAGGAAATTCAGGTGTTTGAGATCGCTTCCTGACCATTTGAGCTTGAGACAGCTGGGCCTTTTGTCCCTATGATAATGGTAAGATCAATGAGTCAGACTACTGAGAGATTCAACCTTTGTTCGGCAAATAGGTTTTGTCCTGGCCAGACGTGGATTAGTTAGGTTTGTAACCAACTAACGCCTCCCTCAGATGTTTGCTTTCTTTGATGTTTTGTCTCAACCTCCAAAAGTCCCTCCTCCAATTCTGCCTATAAAGATACCCTGTAAAATGACTTAAGAGGAGATTTCGATGACTGCAGCTACCATCAGCTTGGGGTTTTTCAATAAAGAATCCTAAGTCTCTTGGTCTTCTCTTCTGAGTTTTCTACACTTTAGAAGAACAGAGTTTACAACAGATGGTGCCGTGACCGGATAGAGTTCCAGCTTCCTCACCTGAAAACTTCAAGCTCAAACAAAGATCTGCATCTTTTGGAATCCAGCGAAACTTCAAGCTGAACAAGGATTCCCAGACTGAATTTTTCTCTCAACCAAAGGTTGTGGTGAGTGCTGTCTCTAATCCAAAAGAACCTAAGACCAGTACAAATGTGTATCCTCTGTGCCGTCAGAGAAGAGTTAACATACATCTGTAGGGTTTGTTTAACTAAGTTTATCCTCTAAAGTTTTTTATTTTAGAGATGAAAGTATCCTCTGTTCTTGTAGGCAGGGAAGTTTATCCTCTGTTTCAGGCAGGGAAGAGTTTATCCTCTAAAGTTTTTATTTTAGAGATGAAAGTTTATCATCTGTTTTCAGGCAGGAAGAGTTTATCCTCTAAAGTTTTTATTTTAGAGATGAAAGTATCCTCTGTTCTTGTAGGCAGGGAAGTTTATCCTCTGTTACAGGCAGGGAAGAGTTTATCCTCTAAAGTTTTTATTTTAGAGATGAAAGTTTATCCTCTGTTTTCAGGCAGGGAAGAGTTTATCCTCTAAAGTTTTTATTTTAGAGATGAAAGTATCCTCTGTTCTTGTAGGCAGGGAAGTTTATCCTCTGTTACAGGCAGAAGAGTTTATCCTCTAAAGTTTTTATTTTAGAGATGAAAGTTTATCCTCTGTTCTTTCAGGCAGGGAAGATTTTGGCATTACGTGCTAAAAATGAGTTATCCTCTGTTTCAGGCAGGAAGGTTAGCATTACGTGCTAATTTTGGTTTATCCTCTGTTTCAGGCAGGGAAGGTTAGCATTATGTGCTAATTTTTGGTTTATCCTCTGTTTCAGGCAGGGAAGGTTAGCATTACGTGCTAATTTTTGGTTTATCCTCTGTTCTGTCAGGCAGGGAAGATTTTGGCATTACGTGCTAAAAATGAGTTATCCTCTGTTTCAGGCAGGGAAGGTTAGCATTACGTACAATTTTTGGTTTATCCTCTGTTCTTTCAGGCAGGGAAGAGTTTATCCTCTAAAGTTTTTATTTTAGAGATGAAAGTTTATCCTCTGTTTTCAGGCAGGGAAGAGTTTATCCTCTAAAGTTTTTTATTTTAGAGATGAAAGTATCCTCTGTTCTTGTAGGCAGGGAAGTTTATCCTCTGTTACAGGCAGGGAAGAGTTTATCCTCTAAAGTTTTTATTTTAGAGATGAAAGTTTATCCTCTGTTTTCAGGCAGGGAAGAGTTTATCCTCTAAAGTTTTTTATTTTAGAGATGAAAGTATCCTCTGTTCTTGTAGGCAGGGAAGTTTATCCTCTGTTACAGGCAGGGAAGAGTTTATCCTCTAAAGTTTTTATTTTAGAGATGAAAGTTTATCCTCTGTTCTTTCAGGCAGGGAAGATTTTGGCATTACGTGCTAAAAATGAGTTATCCTCTGTTTCAGGCAGGGAAGGTTAGCATTACGTGCTAATTTTTGGTTTATCCTCTGTTTCAGGCAGGGAAGGTTAGCATTACGTGCTAATTTTTGGTTTATCCTCTGTTTCAGGCAGGGAAGGTTAGCATTACGTGATAATTTTTGGTTTATCCTCTGTTCTTTCAGGCAGGGAAGATTTTGGCATTACGTGCTAAAAATGAGTTATCCTCTGTTTCAGGCAGGGAAGGTTAGCATTACGTGCTAATTTTTGGTTTATCCTCTGTTCTTTCAGGCAGGGAAGATTTTGGCATTACGTGCTAAAAAACAAGTGTACCCTCTGTTGATCAGAGAAGTGTTTGTTTTGTTTGTGTGGTACCGAAGAAACTTACAAAATGGTTAGAATGAATGCTAGGCTGATTCCAACCACAGAAAAGATGGGTCTTGCGACTCCGTTGTGGTCAGATAGTGAATTCAAAACACTGTTAGGGGAACAAATGGACCTAATAGTCACTGAAAAGTTAGACAAAACTAACGCAGAAATATGAGATTCATCCAGACAAGACTTGGTCGGTAGATGAGTGTAAAAAGGTACTAGGAGCAAGTATTCAAGAACAATGTGAAAGGCATTATCTGTTGTTACAGAGAATTCAGTTTAACATTAGCTACACAACAGTCTCAGCGTAACTCAGAGCTAGAGAAACAGAACAATGAACTCCGTGCTAGAATATCCACTTTGACCAAGAAATTGAACCTCAAGAAAGAGGCAAAAACTGATGTGGGAGTTAGTCAGCCTGATAACATTTACCCTGATTTACAAGCATTCTCTGAAACAGATGTAGCTCTCCAATCAGTAACTGATGTGCCTGTAAATTCAGTCAATGTTGAGGAAACTGATAGTGTTCCTCCCAATTCTTCTGTTGTGCAAATACAAACTGTTGCCAACGCTTTATGTCCTAAAGATATAGAGAGACTATCTCAGAGTTTACCGGCAGCACACACACATTTAACTGAATTTAGAAGAACATTGATCTCAAGATGGGTAGAAGCTTATCCAACAGGGCGTGCTACAGCTGCACATACTGCTAAATGTCTTGTCACTGATTTCATTCCCAGATGGGGATTTCCAGATTGCATTGACTCAGATCAAGGTACCCACTTCACAGGACAGGTAGTCAAGGAAGTGTCTAGAATGTTGAAGATTAAGTGGAACCTTCACTGTCCCTATAGGCCACAAGCATCAGGACAGGTTGATCTTAGAAATGCTGATGTGCACATTGTTTCAGATGCCCTGATCACTGTGAAAACCTCACAAAGGCAGTGCAGAGTGCCAAAGAGAGTTGAGTCGTGTTGGCAGACTCCACCAGAAGGTGGACAACACAATCGTCCCAGGTCAATGGGTCATGATAAAGGCGTTCAAAAACAAGCCATTAGAGCCTAAGTGGTACGGACCACATCAAGTGATGTTGATTACAGCAGCTGCAGTATTGTGTCAGGGAAGAAAACTTGGACTCATGTGTCACACTGTAGGTTGTTCCTCCCCTGCAGGGATAGGATAGGGCAGACACAAGAACCAGTGAGGAGCCCAGGGAAGAACCGAAAGCAACAGGCTTCGGGGGCCAACCCTGAGGTGAAGATTTCCTCATAGGTCTTTCCCCTCCATTAGTCCATCCTTCCCTCACTGTTCTTTAGGTGTCGCAGGAATTAAGAAATAGGGAAAGAAGGAACAACCATAGCAGACTATATTTTGAACAGAGGATACAACCCTAATGTTTGCAGACTCTACAAATACTGCTCTGTGCCGTTGGTCTCTCTTTTTTGTGTTTCTTTATTCCTCTGTGCAGATACCACCTGATGGCTGTCCTGAGATCCATATGCACCACCCTTCTCACCTGCGGATGAAACCACAACCTCTAGAAAACAACTAGACCCATTACCGAGCCAACTATCACACAAGAAAGAGAAAAGAAAGAAGAAAGAAGGAAAAAAAATACACAACGCAGAGACTCACATACGGGAACTTCAGTCATCCATCAACATGATCAAGATTTCCGTACTCTTGATCTTTCAGCAAAATTACACCAGATGACTGAAGATAATTTTTCATGTTTGAAACTTGTTAGCAATGACGCCCGCCTCTCACGAGGAAATGACAGTTCCAACCAGAAGAAATTATTACCCGTAAGAACTTCACGGACCCTAATTGCATGTTTTGTTTCTGTGTCAGCATGCAATTACATATAAGCAACACAGAACATGTACTATGTGCCTGTAACGATTACAAGTTACAAGAATTAACTTTTAAGTGTCTAAATTTGTATTTTGTGAGAGTTATTAGAACTCTCAAAGGGGAATTGAAAGATTACAAATTTTATTTTAAATGTTTAATTTAGATACACTTTACCATTACTATTAACTAACGGATTCTTATCTAGTTGATTATTAACTTAGTACAGGTTAGCATATTGGGAAAAGAGATACTTTGATATTCAATCCCTTACTCTGTATGACCAGCAGCTACGATCCTTAATCCATTCATGCCACAAGACAATAGATTTACTAACTATTAATTAGCAAATGCAAATTACTGTGAAAAGATGAAAACTCTTGAATGCATGTGTGGAAGAAGGTAGTATTTATCAAGAAAACACACTGCTGCTCCATCTACAGGACTGTGAGTTTGAGTTCACTTGATAACCACATGCCAAACATTTTACCAAGGACAGTTAGTATGAGAAGCATCTTATAGAGCACCTGTTGTCCGAACAAAAGACGTAGTATTGTGATAATAATTTGCTTTAATCTCCTGTGTTTGACCAAAACCTTTCATTTTGTGAAAGTTGTGGCTTATCAAATAATGGAGCAATTGTTTTGTGATATTTATTATTTCTAGTAATTCCTACAAACACAGTAGTTCTCAACTTCTATCCTGGGACTCAAACTGCTCTGCACATGGTGTAATAGGTGTGTCTGTCTTTGTTTGAACACATCTGATTCAGAGGTACAATTTGGCCCAGAGTCTGACATCATCAAAAGTTTTGCAGAGCTCCATGCAATACAGGTGTTACTGTAATGGATCTTCCTGAGACAAAGTAAATCTGATATAGACATTTTTCCTCAGTCTGCTAGCATGGTCAGCAGCAGATTTCTACCAATAATTGCAATACTGTTAGTTGAACATATATATTTAGAATCATCTGCAATTTGTGATTACATGATTATGTAGATTAGTATGTTAAAGGCGTAAGGTGTAGACGCCATGTACATAAAGAAATACATTACAATAAACAAAATAGATTATTGAGTTTTCAAAGCAGCTTTGAATACCAAGGAAATTGTGCTATAAATAAACTTTTTCACTTTTGGCCTTTATCTTCCATATTTAGAGGTGATAAAACATTAATTTAAATAAGCCATGTATACAGCAGTCTCCCAAAGGCGTTGTTGTCTCTCAAACACTTCACTGAAGCCATGATGTGTTACTGTAAATGGCTGGCAGACTGCCATTATGCCGACTCTTAAAATGCAAACCAGTGGGTAAAGAGTCTAAGATTTGCACCCGGAATTGGACTATCAGGTATCCAAGTCACTTAGCCATATACATAAAATATAAGCTAAGAGTGTTAATAAAATTTTTCAATCTAAGTGTGGCCTATGGGTTAAGAAAAAACACAGGATTTAAAAAATAAATTTTAGTTTTATTCTGACGGCCGTCTCACAAAGACTATTATTTGGATCATGTGTAATATAGATGGAAAAAAATGAATAAAATAAAGTACATTTATATGTCTACAGCATTTTATTCTGACAAAACAAGTTTAAGCACCACTCTAAATCTGATCAATTCTAGTCCAGGTAAATATGCGCATTCAAAAAGTTCATAGGGTTCATATGAAATTACTGAAATTGTAGCTGAATAAAATACCAGTTAAAAACCTGTATGGGATAAAAGGTGATTTCAAATGTAGCTCCACCCAACCCTGCGCCATGTAACCTTTAAACGTCTCACAAATCAGGAATAATGACGAAACTCAAGGGGTGTTGTCTGCCCACACTGAACCAAGCACACACAGCCTTAAAGGACCCGTCAAACCAATTTACTTTAACTAAAGTTTTAGTTCATTTTCCACTACATTATATTAAGACTATCCTGAAGGGTTACAAAATTTGAATACAAACTTCAAATCATTTTGATACTCACAAATGTTCTGATTTCACAACTTGCAGTAGTTAACATTTTGATCTAGATTTGTGAGTATCAGCCAAATGTATATATATTAGGATGCAATTTATCTATGGCAAAATCTCAAAACATAGTCTTATCAACAAGGCCTGCAATTTACATTATCATGAGTGAACTAGTTGATGTAAGCTAGTCAGTACGATGTCGAAAGTTGTACCACAGTGTCGGCTGTTTTCCTCCATGAAACCCACACCGTAAATAAAATTACAAAAGTACTCAGCAATTTTGAATTATAAGGTTAAAGACCATAGAATTTTATTTAGAATAGATTCTACCAGCATTACACGCCAAATGAGGCTCAGACTTCTGCTTTCTACGGTGATTTCCTTACACAAACGCCATGGTATCTGAGATTCAGAAAACACTGTGGTGCTATCATTAAACTCAAAACACCCGTTTATATAACAGCCATCATCTGGAAGTAGCACATGTCTAAGCTTAATACAAAACCAAAACCATATTTGCTTTCTATACATAAACAGTCGGTGAAGCCCAAGGATCATGGATAGAAACAGCTTTGATGCAATAGTGGACCCTGAACATCTATTGTCTATTATGCAGCGTGTGTTTCATGTTTAACCCAGCTGACATGCACACTGGGGGCAGCTGTAAAGACCAACTATCATTATTCCAGGATGTTATCATCAAACTTGACATAGACATCGATTCACATAATGACCCATTTGTTGTTCAAAGTGGACTTTTAGTACAATCATTTGAACCAGCAGCCTATCCATTGCAGAATTAATTCCCAAAAGGAGGCATGGTATTGTTTTCTATTAAATACCTGTAAGCGTAAAAATTTCACGCTGTTGTCACGCATAGTTGTTATTTAATTCAAATAGCAATAAAAAGATTTGAGATACTGTCACATGGTGTGCTGTCCGAAACTGATAAATAGCCTTTTCTCTAAAGCTCGGATTTTATAAGTGCGCCTGAAACCCAGGTTATTAAGTACCCCTAAAGATTGCTCATAGCAAAGGACAATGCTAACCTGCAACGACCTGAACCTCCACATGAGTTATAAATTTGACCATTTGGCTATGTTCCCAGTGTCTGGGTACGAAAGGCCAGCTTACATCTTTGACATTTCAGGGCCCACTTGTAACTCCGATAGAGAGCAGGCTTCATTGGTTTGTTGCCGGGCCCCCTACCGTTATGTTGAACCAGGAAGAACCAGCAGAGATTTGGGGCAGTAACTTCCACCACTGGGCTCAAACCTGCTTCAGTGACGTCCGCAGAGCATTTTTCAGAGATCACAGGGCATGCAGTAAAATGGCAGCCCAATCCTGTATTTCAGGAAAGTGAGCAAGTTCCGCTGGGTCCAGTTGTCAGGATCTCCTAGGTTCCAGTGACCATCCAGTGTGGACACAGTTACCAGGTGAGCCAGTACAGACTGCGCTGGGGTAATTCATGATGGAGTCCCACTTGGCAAGGACCACAGCTGGATGAGGTGTAGGAGCCCTACTGGTCGATGATGGATTGAAAGTGAAACACCAGGTTTAAACATGGGTGAGACACTGGAAGAATACTAAACTCAAAGTGGTAGCAAGCTGAGATGCAAAGTGACATGTCTTGTAGATTCTAAGAACTAATACAAAGTCGATGGACCTAAAGGTAATGCTCTTGCTGGCCAGGAATTCCACTGGTTAAACCTATTTTGGCTTGAGGAGTCTTCAACTCTGCAAACTGTTCACATACTGTGTTCACTGAGTCACACTGACGACTGTAGGAGATGATCTGCCAGAAACAAAAGATTTTAATGTTTTCCGACTGAATCGCACCTGACTGCATCTGACAAGACGTTTCAATGCAGGATGAACATGTTCATGGACATGGTGCTTAAAGGCAGAGTATGTAGAAAGAAAGATCCTACGACAACAAGGGCAGAAAAAAAACTATGTTGCATCCTTTAAAAGAATCTATGAATAAATAACAGCAAATCTGGCTCATAGTACAAACCTCTCATTCACCGTTTCAGAAGTGGTTACTGCCTTTGTGGTCCATTACAGCGAAGAAAAGCCAATGAAAACATCAGTAACCAACACTTGAACAAAAATTTAATCCAAAAGAATAACAGCTCACTGTAATACAGTCAGACGGTAGACCGGTGTTACATCAGAAAAACAATTCCTTCTGCTTTCTCATAAAGTGCTCACTGAGCCTAATCGGTAGCACTTGCAGCAAAACACTTAGATATCGCCACCAGAGTTAAAGAGCCAATACAAAAATCACCTGCCAAGTAATAAAAATAACAAGATCACGCCTAAGCCCTCACAGTAGATTATTTACAGACTCTTGGTAAATAGACACACGTTGATCTATAGATGAAGCCCGAGGCAGCTGTATCCCAGCATAGGGCAAAGCATACAAGTCGATTCTTCACTGCTACAATTCTCTAAAATGTCACTGAGTAGATTCCCATATCTGAATGGCCAATGATTGCACTGAATCACACCGCAATAAACTGGTACCCAGCCTGAGCAATACTGGTTTCCAGCTTAAATGGCACGGGCGGTAGAATACTGGAAGTGGAAGTCTCAAAACATCACCGCCCTACAAGGTGCTTCATAACGATTACCACGCACGACAGGTTGACGCCCCACTATCAGCCGTCCCAGAACATGTTGAAGGAAACGGATAGCTTGCGATGCATCCAGGACGGAAAAGTACCAGCAGAGAGAGGTTTGTTTCCGTAGCGGGAGAGAGGTGCTGTAGGTCTGCAAGCAGCATCCCTAACGGAGGTTCAATAAAGCCACCGAGTCCCTCGAGATTATTACTGGCCTGAACTACTAAACCAACAGCTCTAGTGAGAAACAGGTGTGATTGACCTCCACCGGAAGTGCTGATGTGCAGCATTCACTATCCAGGGAGTTCCCTGATCAGGAACCCACTTTGAAAATCTACAAAGGCAGATGCTTGGTACATATTGACTGAGGATCATTTGTCGGTGCCAGCGGAAACAGACCGGCTGACCCACTGAGCCACTGGAGGAGATCAATGTCTGAGGAGGATGAGACGCTGAGCTGGTAAAGGCTTCTCTCCAAACAGGATCACATCCAGTTAAAGCCGCAGGTAAAACACAGACTTCCTGTGCTACCAAACAGATCAAATAGTGGACTTGAGCAATCTGCAGGTATGGATAAGCATAGACGAAAACTTGAGACTCATGATGTGGACTTTTAGCAGATCCTGGTGGCAAGCAGATCTAGGAAGAATATCAGATCATAGTGGACTTGAGTAGTACGAAAATACAGATCTAGGAAGAACAGGGTCACCAGTGGACCTGAGAGAGATCCTGTGGTCAAGAGGAGATCTGAGGCCGAGGGCAAAAACTATAGGACTGAGCAGAGTTCCTGCAGAGTTGAAAGATTGGATCAAAGCTAACAGATTTCGCTCAATACCTGTGGACTTGAGCAGAGATCCTGCAGGTCCACCCAACAGATCCAAAGATACAGCAGTCATAGGGACCTGAGCAGATCCTGCATATAAAATATGATCAAGAAGGATACAGGGCTTCAGGTTGCAGACTGGAGCATGCTGCTCATGGGTGCAAAGCAGATCTAGGAAGGTCAGATCAGTGGATTTGATAGATCTTTCTGGTGAAACTACTGAACTACAGATACCAGGAAGAACATGGTCATAGTGACCCAGCAGATCCATATGCGTGGCAAGGACAGATCTAAAGAAACAGATCATAGTGGACTGTAGCATCAACCGATTTCTAGAAGAACTAGTCGCATTGTGGTTTTCGGAGCTAGACTATCACACTGTAAATACAGATCCAGGAAGAATTTATCATATGATGTATTTGAAAATACCCTGTAGGCCATTAGTTGGGATTCAGAAGAACAGACTGGTAGGGTCTTTAAAACATTATACTGCGAGGTAACACAGATCTAGAAGAACAGCTAGTGGACTATTATCCTGCATTGGCTAACATAGATTTAGTTCAACAGAAGAACATATCAGTAGAGCTGATGAATTTTCAAGATACTGCCTATTGCTGAACCAATTATGTTATTCATTGCTATTATAATAAGAACAGGGCCATAATGAGGAGCTTGGAGAACCCTATGGCCGGATCTAGAAGCCCTGTTTCCATGTGACTACTACGTGTGGAATTATTAGATCCTGCAGGTAAATATCTGATCTAGAATTACAGAACATAGGACTTGAGCAACTGTCATCCTAGGTAACATTGGTGACCAGGCCTTAGTAGTTACAGGTGTTGCTATGCCTGGACTTGAGGATCCTGTGTTCAAAATACAGACTGTGAGCAACAATTGGAGGTGGACTATGATCAGATCCTGCAGCATTGTAGGACAGGCAGATTGGTGCATGTTGAAAATCAGAATATTGGCGAGTGACTGGGTGAAATTCCTGCAGGCAATACAGATCTAGAAGAACAGGGAGCTAGGCAGGGTGGACTTGAGGGAGATCCTGTAGTAACACGGAGTGGTCAGTAACAGGGCTACAGTGGACGGCAGCCTCAGATACCTGCAGGCTAAATACAGGTGGAGAATGCATCATAGTGGGACTTACGAGCTGATCTCTGCAGGTAACCCAGATATAGAGCAAGAACAGGCCTCATGCTTGGGACCTGATCAGATCCTGTAACACAGTATCTAGAAGAACAGACTCCCAGCAGTGGGACTTGAGCAGATCCTGCGGTACACAGATCTAGAAGAATAGCTATAGTGGGACTTGACTGATCACTGCAGGCAGCCTACCTAGCAGATCTAGCTATGAACAGCTGGAGGCCACTGGACTTGAAATAGATCCTACCAGCCTCAGGTAAAATACACAGATGTGTGGGTCATCAAGTTCTAACAGGGCCTAGTGACTGAGGCAGATCTCACGCGGGTAACACACAGATCTGTAAAGGCTAGCCAAGTGGACTTGAGCAGATTCCAGGACGTCACTGGAGTAACAAGTGTGGACTGAGTCAGATTCTGCGAGGTACAGCACATTAGACCAGTAGGTCGAACTGGTGTCATGAGGCTCGAAAAATGGAGTAGATCCTGTGTAAAAGTACAGATCTAGCGAATGATTGGGCCAGATGATGCTGCCTGGTTTCCTTCAGGTAACATTTACCGTTAAAGAACAGGGTCATAATGGACCTTGACTAGATCCAGCAGAAGATGATTGATCAATTCAAAGAACGTCACTAGTGGACTTGAGCAGATCCTGCAGGTACATTCTTGCAGATTTGTTGAGAAAGAAACAGCATCAGGAAATTGGTACGGTTGAGAGCAGATTCCTGAATGCTGCAACACAGATCTAGCGGATCACCATAGTGAACTCTAAAAAGCAGTGAACCTGCAGGGTAACATAGATCTAGAAGAAAAGCATCATAGTGTGGACTTACAGATCCCTGTATAGGTAACACAGATGATCTAGAAGATAATTCAGCACTGTAGTGGATCGGAGCAATCCCTGTGCAATAAATGAACCCTCTAGGGAACAGTGGATCATAGTGGAGCCTTTGAGCAGATTCTGCAGTTGTTTCTCCTAGATCTAGAAGATTAAAATAGGATCAGGGTCAAAGTGGACTGAGCAGTCCCGTGGTAACACAGACTCCTAGCAAGAACAGGACCTTTAACTCGCGAGCGATTTTAGCTTTGAGCAGTTCCTGCAGGTCCAGATCTAGAAGAACAGGGCTATAGATGATGAAATCTGTTAGATCCTAAAGTAGTCACATGTGACATTTTAGTTTGCAGGAGAAGCATTTCATGAATAGACAAAAGTTAGTGTTGCATATATAATCATCACTAGAACATGTACAATGTGCCTTATTACCAGCTGTCCTCTGAAAGACTGGCTATTGAAGTGGCACATTTGTTTATTTATTTCGCCCAAATGAGTTCTCAATTTAGAACTTTCTCTTCACAGGGGAATTGAAACGGTGTCCCCAAATGTAGTCTATGTTTGAGTCCCAATCGAATTTCTAGTTTTTTCTGCAGTTTGGCTGTTCTCACCATCCTTCAGCATCGTTTCCTGAATTCATAGACGTGCTTGATGATCTCTTCAGCTCTTGTCGCCTTTGATAATCGAGAAAATCTGTCTAGTCAGCTGAACAAACTGGAGAGATTTTAAACCGTTTAGATGTGCAAGATAGTGTGTCTCAGACAGAGCGTCAAAATAAATGAGCCACTTGGCACCCGCTGAATTTCAGAAACCAGATTCTCCGCATTGCATCATCAGGCATCATGGAGAACATCATATTTAGTTTGATGTTGGAGACTCAAATGGATGCAGGATCACAGAAGTCACACTGTTCATTCCTTTGACAGTATAAATTGTTACCCTGATAACCATGACTTCACCGCCGACTGAGATTCTTCAGTGACTGCAGGAAACCACTGTCACAGTTAATGTAAGCTCAAGAAAACCAGGAATAACGATACCAGATCAAAGACTCCAAGTGTTCTTCTGCAACTTCAGGAGACAAGCAAAAGTTTCTTTATACCGATGATGGCAAGTTTCGGCAGTGTCATCATGGAAACCATCTGTACTGAGCACATGATGATACAACTATGAATATGAAGATGTTGGCTGTTTATGCAGTGCTAATCAGAAAAGATTGCGATTCATTTCTGATTGTGATGGTCTCCATTGAGTTTCCCCATCAGCTTGCTCAGATCTGAACACACAAGATACATCTGTACACTTGTCTGAAAAACTTAGGCAGTATGAGACACTCGACACAGTTATTTGTCGGCTCAGATTTAACTGCAAAGAGAGCCCAAATGATTGCTCAGACACTTGTGTCAAAGTGCTGGGTTTCATCAGACTGCACAGACAGAAGGTTCATTAGGCTTGGTCCTACGAATGAAATTGAAATGTAAGTAAGTTAAAAAGAGTTATTTGTCAATCTTGTACAAATATCATAAAATTAGGTACATATATTTGTTGATAAATCCAATATGTCAATCTTAGTAATCATTCTCATTATCTATAGTCATGTTCCAGCTCACAACACCTTAATGAACCATATATATATGGTAGACAACACTCTATCACTCTTGAATGTAATATCGCTCTATACAGCCCGGTGCCATATTTGAGAAGCTGTAGAATATCAAGGACCGAATAATGACAATGCAAGATTCGATCGAAGCATGGTTGAACATGAGGAGCCGAATCTACAAGACAACAGGCAGGAAGACATAAATCAGACCCCCAGCCCGCCTGAATACACCCGCAACAGGCCAGGACAAAGCAAGCGTAAAATTCCTGCTGAAAAGACCTGAGAAAATCATCTTAAAGGACTTTCATTCTCATTACACATGGTTAATGGAAAATTAATAATTTATATGCATAACTGCATATTATGGTGTATGTGTGACCAGTTAAATTTGAATATCCTTGTTTTAACTATTGTGTTTGTCGTCCAAGCTTTTAATTAGTTATTGATCTAGCTAAGCCTTAAGGGTTAATGTCATGTTTAGTATGTATGAGCGTGATAATTCCAGCTTTGAACATTTCTTTTAATTGATTTCCTGTCAAATGCATCATATTCTGGCTATAGAAACCACATCCAAAAGGATACTTGCAAGAGAATGTAAAATTCGGGCAATGTGACTGGCCATGACATGTTAATTTATTAAGTGGGTGGAGCTACAAAGCGGCACCCAGAGTCAGCATGGGATCTAATTGGTCAAGACAACCATTGGGAGGTCCCTAAAAGGCCGAGTTTAAATACCTAACTCACTCTCTTAACTTGCTCTCTTAACTTCTCCTCGCGCTCTTGAATTTCTCTCTCTCCGGACAAATGAACTCTCTCTTCCGCCATGTGCTCTGGACCACACCCTAGCCAGTTGCTACCATGATGAGAAGAAAATCCACCTAGCCTCTTTACATCCTTTTATTCTTTGACTTTAGTTTATTTTCTTTCCGTTGAGTTCGTGTGCTAAGTTGCGTTTGCCAAAGCGACAAGCCCAAGACTCTGCAAAACCAGCCAACGCCCACTTCAACGACTCCTGAACTCTAAGCCAATCAGCGACTTCGAGAAACCCTTTCCTGAAAAGACGGAGAACAAAGGGAATCCTTTAAACACAAAAGCTACAAGTACAAACCCCAGACTTTGCTGAAACTGGTGTAATATTGAAAATAGATTTTAGCCTCATTGAAAACTCAATGCGAGTGTTAAATCAGTGATTGATGGTTGTTCAGGTTTATGCAATTGCACATATTGCTGTAAACGTGGATATCAAATTCTCATTCTCTTAATCTAATCCTTTCCTCACTTTCTCTTTCTGCAACGCTGTGAATGTGTGAATGCTTGTGTTCATGTAGATTAGTTTACATGTCTTAGCATTATATAAATAAAGTCTTGTTTATATTGAAAAGATAAATATCTTGTGTTTTGTGCTCATAAGTTAATGCCTTAATCTGTCGATTTTGTTACTGTGCTATTTAATAGTGTTTTCACTATATTTTGGGATTTTAATATCCAGTGCAGAGTTTGTTATACGGCTTGTTCAGTGAATCGCCGTGAAACAGTGAGTCTGTTCAAATTCCCTATAAAATCATTAATGATTCCCTTTGAGCTAAATTGACCTGTTTCCCTTATAACAATATATATATATTATATGTTATCATTACATATTGGTGGAGGAAAAGCGGGCAGATTAATCTAAATTATGAGCATAAACCAAGTTATTTAATCTTTTATATTCTTACGGATGAGATCTGAGATCGAGACTGGTGTGTGTGTGCGTTTGTGAGTGGCGTCAGCAGCGCGCCTCCTTGAATGAATGAGCACAGAGAAGGCTGTAACTCGAGTCAGCCTCTCCTTTGTTTAACTGCAGTAAGGGAACTCAAAGTTAACAGTTAAGATCGGAGAATAAGGTCGGATTTGAGCGTGTTCCTCTCTTCTTGTAATGCCTTGTTTTATAGCTGAATTAATTTCCCGTGTTCCAGGTCATCTAATAGCTATAACTTACTCCATAATCTCAGTATCGAAGCTAAACTGCAGCAATTAAAAGGGAAATAAATCAGTGGATAAAGAATAGTTTTGAGCGTGTTCCTCAATTCTTTTATCAAAGCCTTATTATTCATAGTTTGATCGTCAGTGCGTGTTCCATTGTCAGATCATAACATGCTATGACTCCCTGGGTTAAACATTAGAGATTAATGCTTGCCTGTTTGTGTACGTTACACTGTTCACAAAGTGAATTAAATCTCGCGAAACACCGCGCGCGTGTCCGAGAGTGATTTGAATGGGAGCTTAAAAGCTTTATCAAGTAAAGTTTACCTTTGAACCAACAGCGAAGAAACCCTGTTGTGTTTATGTCCATATAAACGGACACGGGCTTGTGATTCACTGTTTCCTCAACCGCAGCACGGAGCTATTATTTGAATAAGGTTTAAGTTTAACTCTGAACGAACTGAAAGTTTAACATGCTTAACTGTATTTGTAATGCAACCATTAATGTGCTAGCCACTAGTTTGTTTCGGTTGCCACAGATACGATTGTGACAGTCTTAACATACTCCGAGCACTTGAACTGCGCACGCGCAGTACATCGATGCTTAAACTACCCATGCTGTTGCTAATGGCACGGTGTGTTTACATTGAAGTCTATGCTAAAGCCATTAGCCTCAAAGGTTAGAAGTTAGCATTAACCCCCAATGGTTGAATAAAGTGTGTGTTTGAAAAGCTAAAGTGGTTTAACCCTTCAAACATTTAAACTAATATACTTGTTGGTCTTTCTCTTCCCTATTTCTCCCTTTTACCACTTATTTGTAGTTCTACTAGAAAGGAAAATACTAGTTCAGAATTATTAATTGTGCCAAATTCAAATTTAATTAAAACATTAAATTTATTTGGAATCATTCTAATTTTCCCCTCAGATTATTAATATGATCCTTCCTTCTAGTATTCGGGCATAATCATTGTATTGAACTTTAAAGTAAGTAAACTTATTCTACCTAATTGATTTATTACCCATTTAAGTAGATTCTATTCAGACTTATACTCACACCCTAATTCTTCCTGTTTTGGTTATAAACATAACCACTATTTTATTTACTTATTTCCTCATTTACTTAATTTCATATTTGCTTATTTTGCCTGTTTATTACTTTACAATTTTACTTTGTCTTACCATTTTCTTTCCTCTTCACTTTTCACATTTGTAGGGACCTGTAAGAACCATCAATCAATTCTAAGTGTATGAGATATACAATCTTGTCAAAAGGCGAATCATCCTAACGAATTTGATTGCAATCAAACCTACTTTTGTTCTTCTTAACCTCCTATATTTAAAACGCAATCCAAATTTGAACAACTCATGCAACGCTGAGATCAATTTTAATAGAGATAAGTGTTGAGCAACTGGCGCCTTCGCAGCCTCCTGGTGAGCGGTCCAACTGTAAGGTGTTGCGTTGTCAATTCTGTCAGACTAAGAAAAGAGATATCAGAATTATTATTATATTAGTTTGTCTAAGACGAAGATTTAATAATATTGTTTGCCTCCTTGATAACAACATTTAATAAAAAAAAAAGGAAAGAATTTTCTTCATTTGAAAAAAAAATATAGAAAAGGAATTGTTTTTTTTTATTAAATTTGTTTTTCACCTTTTGTCTCTTTTCCTCTCTTCCTCATTAGAGTGACAAGTCTTCACATCGCTAGTCTACCTAGATACTCTGAGACCAACACAGTGATCACCACACTTCACCAGTGGTTCAGAATCACTGACATAACACTTAGTTGTCACACCACACATAAGCTTCCACTCCACACAGATCTGTGTCAGTCTCTTTCTCCCCAGCGTGCCAACATGCCGCAGACTGCAGACCCCTGGCAAGGGAAGATGTGAACACTTGGCTGAGAGGCACAGACAGCCTCACCCCCAAGACGTTTGAACTGTTATTATTTTTAATAATAATCCTAGTCCTGAGAAGATTCCTGACACAAGATTCAAGCCAGAATAACAACCATGAGGAGCTAGTCAAAATTGCCAGCTCCTAAGCTATGCCTTCACGACCCAGCTGAAACTGAGCGACAAGCACATCACCCACCTTCAAGAGGAACTGACATGTGCTCAACGTCGCATAGACAAGCTGGAAGTGAAAGTTCAAGATCAACTCAAAGCACCCAACGAGAGCGAGCAGGAAACAACGGAACAAGTTAAGGAGCTCCAAGCAGCCCTGACAGCAGCTCAGCTCGACCAACAACATGCAAAGGCTGCCCAGGAAGACCTGGTAAACAGACTTCAGTATGCCAACCAGCTACTAGAAAGCCAAGCATGACATCAGCAACAAGAATGCTGAAATAAGTGCCCTGAAGGACCACCTTGAAAGGTACAGAATTGAAATGGACAATCTGACCCCACAACTAGACGATACCAATGATCAGCTCTACATGGTCAGAAGAGGACTCAAACATGCTTATGCGCAGAAGCAAGAGCCAAAGCGAGAGAAACCACCCTCAGCCTCATCACTGCTGAGCAGAGCAGAGTCCCATGTCCAAGAACTCGTATACAGCGAAAGAAGCGAAGGGCCACAACCCAAAACCTCACCTGCCTTCGCCACAGAACTCTTTCCTGTCAACGAAAGAAAACCTCCCATCCAAGCAGACCTTGAGCTGCACCTGGGATGACCATCAAAGACCTCGACAAGCTGTCTAAAAACATCAGCAAGTTCAACCCGAACTCCACAGGGGCCACACCATCCAGGCCCACCTTCAAGATATCGACTTCTATCTAGAAATGAGACCTCATGTGACTGACAGAGACAGGTTATACCTCCTTAGAGCCACGTCCAGTTCCGAGTACGAAACTTCCTAGATCGACAGCCCAGTCGAACGAAGTCAGACTACCAGCTACCGTGAGGTCCTGATTAAAGAGTTTACCGACCCTGACTCGAACATGGACTGTTAACTGCCTTAGAAACCAAACAAGGTCGACAAGAGGCTCCACAAGCTTACTACAACCGACTCCGACAAGCCTACTTTGGTGCACACAACGAACCTGACCTTGAAGAGGATGTGAACTTCAAAAGCCTCTTTCTAAGAAATCTGCACCCTGGAGTCAGCCACCATCTAGGCGTCATGGCCTGTCCACGCTCCATGACCATCCAACAGTTGCGTGACCTAACACAGAAGGCCTACAACAAGCAGAAGATGGCCTCAAAGAAAGGTGACAAAACATCCACACTCTTGAACTCTGTCAACAAAGACTCAAGCCTTGCACTGGACGACACCCAGATGCATCACAAAACCAGAGTCCTCCATCAAGAGCACAGAGAACGTGATCCCCATGTCCACGAAAGCTATCAGCCCAACTTCTGGAAAAATCCATGGGACCAGCCACGCTTCTCAAGAAACGCAAAAGATAGCAACAACTGGAAACCTAACCAGACATCCAAAGGTAATCGCCTGACTCATCCAAGAGCATCTCGTAGGGTTAGCGACAACGAAACCCACCTCAGCATTACTCAGACATGCACAGTGCTGAGTATGCTCCAGAACCATACAGCTTACCGTCAGAAGACATGGAACAAGTCATGAGCCAACTGAACGAGTTCCTTCAAGATAAGCTGAACACGGATGACTACGAATTGAGTCATGCTCGCTGTGACCAGCGACAGAATGGAAGGCCGACGATCGCATGGTACACCACCATATCCGAGATGACAAGCACCTGTTCAACAACCACACAGGACGAGCAAGTCTCTCATGGCCAACCGTTGATGAAAACTGAGGTACCAGAGAACATCACCACTCACCCATCACTCACTAGCAAACTGCTAAATGAACTCCAACTCCTAGAACCACATTCCTGTCTGTGCAACAGCAACCACCAAAGCACAGAAGGTCAGAAAGTCTGCCACATCCAGAAGGTAGCACAAGAGGAATGCAACAAAGGAGACAAAGTTTGCAGCCCAGCTTCACACAGCCATGCCAAACTACCTCCGACTGTCTGCTAAAGAACTTCCTGCCTTTCTGGACTGACCCCATTAGATCATGGACATGCCCACATCCAAGCCAAGGATGAAGAGAGCCAGTCTTATGTAACATACCTGAAAAGGGGGAGACACAGACTGGAACAGATCTGACCACACATACACTACTACACCATTAACACACACAACATTACCTACACCCAGAGGTAACCACATCTACTGATAACACATTCAACAAACATATTCTTCCCACAAGTAGAATATCCAACTTTAGCACAACACAGTTACATACACCACCATGAAGAAACATATAGCTATCCTCACAAGAGTTAGAACACCTGACACGAAGTTAAGGTGCATGGCTAGCTGCACATGACATCCTAGCTCAACAGTAGTTGCAAATCATGCTAGGAAAACCCACAGCAGCTTTGTTTTGTTTTGTTCTTCTTTACCTATCCTTTTCCTTCCCCTCTTTCTTTAGTAGGTGAAACACCTAGACACCCTGCAAGGGTCAAAGGTCTGATATTAGGATTGACTCGCTACACCTAATATCCGAAGCCACTCTAGACTGAAGGAAAGCCAGAGAGCTCCATGCACGATAGGTCGATTCATTTTACCACAAATTAGTTCACTAGAAACTAAATGTGAACATTCTTAAGTTAAGACAACTTAGAAGAAACACACAAATCTAGTAAAAAGTTGATCAAGAATTAAAACAATAATTTCCAAAATTGAATAACCTAATGCCCGCACCAGTACAGTAACTGTCATGGAGGTGTTGTCTTGTTGTTTGCTGTGTTTTGTCTGCTTTGTTTTTAGCTTCCACAAGAAGAAGGGGTGTGTAGAATATCAAGGACCACAGACAAATCAGATTTCCATGGTTGAAACATGAGGAATTCCACAAGACAAAGAAAATAAAATGTCCTTACAGACTGATGACAAAGGCTAAAATTCCTGGGTTCACAGACTGTAAAATCATCTTAAAGGACTTTCATTGTTAATGAAAATAATAATTTATATGCATAACTGCATATTATGTATGTGACCCACAAATTTGAATATCCTTGTTTTAATCATTGTGTTTATCGTGCTTTTAATTAGTATTGACCAGCTAAGCCTTAAGGGTTAATGTCATGTTTAGTATGTATGAGCGTGATAATTCCAGCTTTGAACATTTCTTTTAATTGATTTCCTGTCAAATGCATCATATTCTGGCTATAGAAACCACATTCAAAAGGATACTTGCAAGAGAATGTAAAATTCGGGCAATGTGACTGGCCATGACATGTTAATTTATTAAGTGGGTGGAGCTACAAAGCGGCACCCAGAGTCAGCATGGGATCCTAATTGGTCAAGACAACCATTGGGAGGTCCCTAAAAGGCCGAGTTTAAATACCTAACTCACTCTCTTGAACTTGCTCTCTCTTAACTTCTCCTCGCTCTTGAATTCTCTCTCTCCGGACAAATGAACTCTCTCTTCAGTCATGTGCTCTGGACCACACCCAGCCAGTTGCTACCATGATGAGAAGAAAAGCCACCTAGCCTCTTTACATCCTTTTATTCTTTGACTTTAGTTTATTTTCTTTCCGTTGAGTTCGCAGGTGCTAAGTTGCGTTTTTGCCAAAGGCGACAAGCCCAAGACTCTGCAAAACCAGCCAACGCCCACTTCACGACTCCTGAACTCTAAGCCAATCAGCGACTTAGAAACCCTTTCCTGAAAAGACGGAGAACAAAGGGAATCCTTTAAACACAAAAGCTACGCAAGTACAAACCCCAGACTTTGCTGAAACTGGTGTAATATTGAAAATAGATTTTAGCCTCATTGAAAACTCAATGCAGTGTTAAATCAGTGATTGATGGTTGTTCAGGTTTATGCAATTGCACATATTGCTGTAAACGTGGGATATCAAACTTCTCATTCTCTTAATCTAATCCTTTCCTCACTTTCTCTCTTTCTGCAACGCGTGAATGTGTGAATGCTTGTGTTCATGTGTAGATTAGTTTACATGTCTTAGCATTATATAAATAAAGTCTTGTTTATATTGAAAAGAGAAATATCTTGTGTTTTGTGCTCATAAGTTAATGCCTTAATCTGTCGATTTTGTTACTGTGCTATTTAATAGTGTTTTCACTATATTTTGGGATTTTAATATCCAGTGCAGAGTTTGTTATACGGCTTGTTCAGTGAATCGCCGTGAAACAGTGAGTCTGTTCAAATTCCCTATAAAATCATTAATGATTCCCTTTGAGCTAAATTGACCTGTTTCCCTTATAACAATATATATATTATATGTTATCATTACAACTGATATATGTATGTTTACAGGCCAGTACACCGCAAATCACCCTACACTGTTCCCAGCCAGCTGCTTAAATGTCTCTTTTGCACATGTACACTATTTGAGTCATCTACACAGTTGTGGAGTTTGTATTTTTAGTTTATTTATAGGTAACCATTTGTATATATATATATATACAGCATCTGTATAGTCAAAGCTGACAGTAGGTTTATACTGTTTTACTTTGTGTTGTATATCTGTATTCATGTAGCACCGTGGTCCAGCGTGGCACGACATTTCGTCCGCTGTATGTCCACAGATGTAGCGGGATGACAATAAAGATAGGGCGTATGTCAGTGTATGTCAAGATAGTGACATACACTTGACTTGGCGACACATTAACGTGATATTTCGGGTCGTGTCTTACACAATTGTGTGTTACTTAACGTTTTATGCCGTTTCATATAAAATATAACAGTCTGTTACCAATTTAGATGTTTATTATGAAATCACACAAAGAACCACTGAAGAACGTACTGTTTGCTAACACGGAATTAATTAAAATAATACTCTGTGCTCATTTAACCGGTATATTTACAGTATGTTGAACGTAATACAGTTAAACAGGAGCATTGAAACATTAAAAACCTATTAAACAGTTGTTTCAATACAAACATAATTTATCAAATACTATTAAACTATTGAATTTTGGACACCTTAAAACACTTTATTCAATCAAAAACCTGTCCCAAAAGACAGACGGACAAATCTTCAACGATTACTTGAGACGGACGAGTTTATGCAAAAGACAAAATAATTATTCTTCGTCACAATAACATAAGCGTTCCAATAATTTGATAACCTTACTGTAGATTTTCTCAATATTCTTTATTCTAGTTATTGTTTTCCTCTTATTCATAAACCCACAAGAGTTAAATAAAATTCAACAGCTTACAAATTCTCTAAGTGAATACATAAAATCTGATGTTTTATATTCAGACTTGTCTGATAATTTTCTGATATACCTATCGTTATTCTATAATTAGGGCTAACAGGATGGAACTCTCAAAAGAAATACGGCAAAATAACTGTTTTTATCGATCAATTAAATGACGGATCCTCTACATGACACCGGTTAAGACTAAACAAATGACTTTTTATTTTGGGACGTCTTTCCGGTCTGCCTACGATACATGCGTTCAGAAGACAAACCACACGTGAAAAGCGGGTGTTTGTGTTTTTCTTGCCTTTACAACTAGTAGGCCTACGCTCAGACTTTTATAACTATTACACTTAAAGAGAACCATTTTCACAACAACAACAACGCGTACATGGATACGCATTTTCTTTTGCGTATGTCTCTAAACAACGGTTAGGTAAATGACTTGAGGTTGTTACGTCATTTTTATGGGAAAAGGTGGGACGGATTCATGTATTTTTATTCCGTCCACACCGATGCTCTGGCACCGAATGTCTTTTAGGCCTGACCCCAGAAAACAGACGTCTTAATATTTTGTTCTTCTTTTCATGAAAACAAGCGGCAGGTAGTTTTTGTCCTCAGCTGCGGTATAGCGACACGTTTTAACACGTCGTGAATTCCGATAGTTTGTTAGCAAACGCAGCTGTTTATTACTGAGATGTCACATCAGAGCCGCGTTCTAGTTTATATTTTTAAACTACTTATATGTTTAACTTAGTTGCATCTTTAACGGCGCTACCACTCTACGCCTCGTCACACCGTTGTGAGATACTATAAACAATAAAAATACGAACTCACGCTTTGTAAGCAGAACCGTTTACATGTTTCCGTGACTTTGTTAGCTCTTTCTGTTTGAATTTGTGTACCGCCGTTTTGCTATCCTTATCTTATTTTCCCCACCTAATTGTAATTGTTAGGCCTTGGCGTTATAGGCTTTTAAAAACTAGGTCTCCTAGATTTTGGCGCTCGTTAACGGGCCTTTTTGTTCTTATAAGTTAATAATTATGTCAATTGGTTGATTTAATAAAATATTGCTTTAAATCGCGTCTTCATTCGAGACATTTACGTTACATTATTACATTGTGGGGATATGAGATACAAGATCGCTTTGAAATTGATAACAAACAAAAAAAAAAACTTATCTTAGGCGTGACCATTGTTTATGACTTCCTGGCAACGTCACACAGGTTGAGGGCGGCCCAAATGCTAAAAACCAAAGACGACGGACTGACAAACTCATTTACTACATTGCTAGCGGGTTTGAAGGTACAGACGACGGATCTGCTGTAAGACCTTGTCAAAACAAAACGTTATCAACATGGATCAACAGAATCAACTTCAAGAATCACAATTTGTCTGAGCCTGACGCGCCTCCAATTGTTCTACTAACAGACGTTTTGGCGGATCTGAACCATAAACTGAAAATTGAAACTGAAAGTGAAATGCCTAAGAACCTCGATTAAAACAGTCAATCAAAATTCTAGGAAATGGTGATAATGCTATATCTTACAAACGTATATCAAAATGTATTCTTGAAAAACGTTCACAAAAGCTAACTGGCTACTGATTGGAGTTTCTGATGATCGTTCTTGAAAACGTGTTTTGTAAAGAAGAAGATCCCACGTTTAAACTATATTACAGAGGACAAATGATCGGTCTGATACGTAAGATCATTTTGGCGTTCATCAGATCAAATCATGATTTATGGTGATACCAAACGTCGTGAAACAAATCTCAAGAACGAAATGGAAATTGTAAGAAGGATGATTTGACTGTTTTGACTAATCAGCCGAGAGTCAACCTGTCTAACCGCTAGAAAAATGCTGGACGTGATGTTTGAACGAGATGATATGGACAGATCTCAAAACACAGATCTATGTGTTTTGTAATGTAACGTAAATGTCTCGAATGAAGACAGATTTGAAGCAATATTTTATTAAATCAACCAATTGACATAATTATTAACTTATAAGAACAAAAAGGCCCGTTAACTAGACGCCAAAATCTAGGAGACCTAGTTTTTAAAAGCCTATAACGCCAAGGCCTAACAATTACAATTAGGTGGGAAAATAAGATAAGGATAGCAAAAACTGCGGTGCACAAATTCAAACAGAAAGAGCTAACAAAGTCACGGAAACATGTAAAACGGTTCTGCTTTCAAAGCGTGAGTTACTTTTGATTGTTTATAGTATCTCACGGTGTGACGAGGCGTAGAACGGTAGCGCAAAAGATGCAACTAAGTTAAAATATAAGTAGTTTAAAAATATAAACTAGAACGCGGCTCTGATGTGACATCTCAGTAATAAACAGCTGCGTTTGCTAACAAACTATCGGAATTCACGACGTGTTAAAACGTGTCGTATACCGCAGCTGAGGACAAAACTACCTGCCGCTTGTTTTCATAAAAGAAGAACAAAATATTAAGACGCCTGTTTTCTGGGGTCAGGCCTAAAGACATTCGGTGCCAGAGCATCGTGTGGGACGGAATAAAAATACATGAATCCTTCCCACCTTTTCCCATAAAATGACGTAACAACCTCAAGTCATTTACCTAACCGTTGTTTAGAGACATAAGAAAAGAAAATGCGTATCCATGTACGCTGTTGTTGTGAAATGTTCGCTTTAAGTGTAATAGTTATAAAAGTCTGAAAGCGTAGGCCTACTAGTTGTAAAGGCAACGAAAAACACAAACACCCGCTTTCACGTGTGGTTTGTCTTCTGAACGCATGTATCGTAGGCAGACCGGAAAGACGTCCCAAAATAAAAGTCATTTGTTTAGTCTTAACCGTGTCATGTAGAGGATCCGTCATTTAATTGATCGATAAAAACAGTTATTTTGCCGTATTTCTTTTGAGAGTTCCATCCTGTTAGCCCTAATTATAGAATAACGATAGGTATATCAGAAAATTATCAGACAAGTCTGAATATAAAACATCAGATTTTATGTATTCGAGAATTTGTAAGCTGTTGAATTTTATTTAACTCTTGTGGGTTTATGAATAAGAGGAAAACAATAACTAGAATAAAGAATATTGAGAAAATCTACAGTAAGGTTATCAAATTATTGGAACGCTTATGTTATTGTGACGAAGAATAATTATTTTGTCTTTTGCATAAACTCCGTCCGTCTCAGCTATCGTTGAAGATTTGTCCGTCTGTCTTTTGGGACAGGTTTTGATTGAATAAAGTGTTTTAAGGTGTCCAAAATTCAATAGTTTAATAGTATTTGATAAATTATGTTTGTATTGAAACAACTGTTTAATAGGTTTTTAATGTTTCAATGCTCCTGTTTAACTGTATTACGTTCAACATACTGTAAATATACCGGTTAAATGAGCACAGAGTATTATTTTAATTAATTCCGTGTTAGCAAACAGTACGTTCTTCAGTGGTTCTTTGTGTGATTTCATAATAAACACATCTAAATTGGTAACAGACTGTTATATTTTATATGAAAACGGCATAAAAACGTTAAGTAACACACAATTGTGTAAGACACGACCCCGAAATATCACGTTAATGTGTCGCCAAGTCAAGTGTATGTCACTTTCTTGACATACACTGACTTACGCCTATCTTTATTGTCATCCCGCTACATCTGTGGACATACAGCGGGACGAAATGTCGTGCCACGCTGGACCACGGTGCTACATGAATACAGATATACAACACAAAGTAAAACAGTATAAACCTACTGTCAGCTTTGACTATACAGATGCTGTGTATATATATATATATACAAATGGTTACCTATAAATAAACTAAAAATACAAACTCCACAACTGTGTAGATGACTCAAATAGTGTACATGTGCAAAAAGAGAGACATTTAAGCAGCTGGCTGGGAAACGGTGTAGGGTGATTTGCGGTGTACGGGCCTGTAAACATACATATATCAGTTGTAATGATAACATATAATATATATATTGTTATAAGGGAAACAGGTCAATTTAGCTCAAAGGGAATCATTAATGATTTTATAGGGAATTTGAACAGACTCACTGTTTCACGGCGATTCACTGAACAAGCCGTATAACAAACTCTGCACTGGATATTAAAATCCCAAAATATAGTGAAAACACTATTAAATAGCACAGTAACAAAATCGACAGATTAAGGCATTAACTTATGAGCACAAAACACAAGATATTTCATGCTAAGACATGTAAACTAATCTACACATGAACACAAGCATTCACACATTCACGCGTTGCAGAAAGAGAGAAAGTGAGGAAAGGATTAGATTAAGAGAATGAGAATTTGATATCCCACGTTTACAGCAACATGTGCAATTGCATAAACCTGAACAACCATCAATCACTGATTTAACACTGCATTGAGTTTTCAATGAGGCTAAAATCTATTTTCAATATTACACCAGTTTCAGCAAAGTCTGGGGTTTGTACTTGCGTAGCTTTTGTGTTTAAGGATTCCCTTTGTTCTCCGCCTGTTCAGGAAAGGGTTTCTCCAAGTCGCTGATTGGCTTAGAGTTCAGGAGTCGTTGAAGTGGGCGTTGGCTGGTTTTGCAGAGTCTTGGGCTTGTCGCTTTGGCAAACGCAACTTAGCACACGAACTCAACGGAAAGAAAATAAACTAAAGTCAAAGAATAAAAGGGTGTAAAGAGGCTAGGTGGCTTTTCTTCTCATCATGGTAGCAACTGGTGTGGTCCAGAGCACATGGCGGAAGAGAGAGTTCATTTGTCCGGAGAGAGAAATTCAAGAGCGCGAGGAGAAGTTAAGAGAGCAAGTTAAGAGAGTGAGTTAGGTATTTAAACTCGGCCTTTTAGGGACCTCCCAATGGTTGTCTTGACCAATTAGATCCCATGCTGACTCTGGGTGCCGCTTTGTAGCTCCACCCACTTAATAAATTAACATGTCATGGCCAGTCACATTGCCCGAATTTTACATTCTCTTGCAAGTATCCTTTGGATGTGGTTTCTATAGCCAGAATATGATGCATTTGACAGGAAATCAATTAAAAGAAATGTTCAAAGCTGGAATTATCACGCTCATACATACTAAACATGACATTAACCCTTAAGGCTTAGCTAGTCAATACTAATTAAAAGCACGATAAACACAATGATTAAAACAAGGATAGTCAAATTTGTGGGTCACATACATAATATGCAGTTATGCATATAAATTATTATTTTCATTAACAATGAGAATGAAAGTCCTTTAAGATGATTTTACAGTCTGTAGCTGTGATTTCTATCACAGATTTACATGTAATGGTCACATGTTGCATCTCTTTGACCATCAATATTTATTCCTCAAATGTATTACCAAATTCCTGCATTGGAATTATCATTAAGTGTTCCTTTGGTTTTGCAGGCTGTATTCAGACGGGCTGGCGCTAGGGTCTGATTTATGACTTCCTGCTGTTGTCTTGTGGAATTCGGCTTCTCATGTTTCAACCATGCTTCGATCGAATCTTGATTTGCCAATTATTCGGTCCTTGATATTCTACACACCCCTTCTGCTCGGCGAGGTGTTTTAGCAGAAGACATCGCCGAGCGCTGGAAAACAAGGGCAGAAGAAGCAGACAAAACACAGCAAACAACAAGACAACACCTCCATGACAGTTACTGTACTGGTGCCGGGCATTAGGTTATTCAATTTTGGAAATTATTGTTTTAATTCTTCGATCAACTTTTGCGACTAGATTTGTGTGTTTCTTCTAAGTTGTCTTAACTTAAGAATGTTCACATTTAGTTTCTAGTGAACTAATTTGTGGTAAAATGAATCGACCTATCGTGCATGGAGCTCTCTGGCTTTCCTTCAGTCTAGAGTGGCTTGCGGATATTAGGTGTAGCGAGTCAATCCTAATATCAGACCTTTGACCCTTGCAGGGTGTCTAGGTGTTTCACCTACTAAAGAAAGAGGAGAAGGAAAAGGATAGGTAAAGAAGAACAAACAAAACAAAGCTGCTGTGGGTTTTCCTAGCATGATTTGCAACTACTGTTGAGCTAGGATGTCATGTGCAGCTAGGGGCCATGCACCTTAACTTCGTGTCAGGTGTTCTAACTCTTGTGAGGATAGCTATATGTTTCTTCATGGTGGTGTATGTAACTGTGTTGTGCTAAAGTTGGATATTCTACTTGTGGGAAGAATATGTTTGTTGAATGTGTTATCAGTAGATGTGGTTACCTCTGGGTGTAGGTAATGTTGTGTGTGTTAAGGGTGTAGTGTATGTGTGGTCAGATCTGTTCCAGTCTGTGTTTCTCCCCTTTTCAGGTATGTTACATAAGACTCTTCATCCTTGGCTTGGATGTGGGCATGTCCATGATCTAATGGGGTCAGTCCAGAAAGGCAGGAAGTTCTTTAGCAGACAGTCGGAGGTAGTTTGGCATGGCTGTGAAGCTGGGATGCAAACTTTGTCTCCTTTGTTGCATTCCTCTTGTGCTACCTTCTGGATGTGGCAGACTTTCTGACCTTCTGTGCTTTGGTGGTTGCTTGCACAGACAGGAATGTGGTTCTAGGAGTTGGAGTTAATATAGCAGTTTGCTAGTGAGTGATGGGTGAGTGAGGTGATGTTCTCTGGTACCTCAGTTTTCATCAACGGTTGGCCATGAGAGACTTGCTCGTCCTGTGTGGTTGTTGAACAGGTGCTTGTCATCTCGGATATGGTGGTGTACCATGCGATCATCGGCCTTCCGTTCTGTCGCTGGTCACAGCGAGCATGACTCAATTTCGTAGTCATCCGTGTTCAGCTTATCTTGAAGGAACTCGTTCAGTTGGCTCATGACTTGTTCCATGTCTTCTGACGGTAAGCTGTATGGTTCTGGAGCATACTCAGCACTGTGCATGTCTGAGTATTGCTGAGGTGGGTTTCGTTGTCGCTTAACCCTGCGAAATGCTCTTGGATGAGTCAGGCGATTACCTTTGGATGTCTGGTTAGGTTTCCAGTTGTTGCTATCTTTTGCGTTTCTTGAGAAGCGTGGCTGGTCCCATGGATTTTTCCAGAAGTTGGGCTGATAGCTTTGTCGTGGACATGGGGATCACGTTCTCTGTGCTCTTGATGGAGGACTCTGGTTTTGTGATGCATCTGGGTGTCGTCCAGTGCAAGGCTTGAGTCTTTATTGACAGAGTTCAAGAGTGGATGTTTTGTCACCTTTCTTTGAGGCCATCTTCTGCTTGTTGTAGGCCTTCTGTGTTAGGTCACGCAACTGTTGGATGGTCATGG
Organism: Gymnocypris eckloni scoliostomus; assembly: GCA_027564155.1. Classification (NCBI taxonomy): domain Eukaryota; kingdom Metazoa; phylum Chordata; class Actinopteri; order Cypriniformes; family Cyprinidae; genus Gymnocypris; species Gymnocypris eckloni. The sequence continues at coordinate 31,749,051 of CM050427.1, read as the reverse complement.
AGCGTGGACAGGCCATGACGCCTAGATGGTGGCTGACCCAGGGTGCAGATTTCTTAGAAAGAGGCTTTTGAAGTTCACATCCTCTTCAAGGTCAGGTTCGTTGTGTGCACCAAAGTAGGCTTGTCGGAGTCGGTAGTAAGCTTGTGGAGCCTCTTGTCGACCTTGTTTGGTTTCTAAGGCAGTTAACAGTCCATGTTCGGAGTCAGGGTCGGTAAACTCTTTAATCAGGACCTCACGAAGTAGCTGGTAGTCTGACTGCTCGACTGGGCTGTCGATCTAGGAAGTTTCGTACCTCGGAACTGGACGTGGCTCTAAGGAGGTATAACCTGTCTCTGTCAGTCACGTGAGGTCTCATTTCTAGATAGAAGTTGAATCTTGAAGGTGGGCCTGGATGGTGTGGCCCCTGTGGAGTTCGGGTTGAACTTGCTGATGTTTTTAGACAGCTTGTCGAGGTCTTTGATGGTCATCCCAGGTGCAGCTCCAAGGTCTGCTTGGATGGGAGGTTTTCTTCGTTGACAGGAAAGAGTTCTGTGGCGAAGGCAGGTGAGGTTTTGGGTTGTGGCCCTTCTTCTTTCGCTGTATACGAGTTCTTAGACATGGGACTCTGCTCTGCTCAGCAGTGGTGAGGCTGAGTGTGGTTTCTCTCGCTTTGGCTCTTGCTGCGCATAAGCATGTTTGAGTCCTCTGACCATGTAGAGCTGATCATTGGTATCGTCTAGTTGTGGGGTCAGATTGTCCATTTCAATTCTGTACCTTTCAAGGTGGTCCTTCAGGGCACTTATTTCAGCATTCTTGTTGCTGATGTCATGCTTGGCTTTCTAGTAGCTGGTTGGCATACTGAAGTCTGTTTACCAGGTCTTCCTGGGCAGCCTTTGCATGTTGTTGGTCGAGCTGAGCTGCTGTCAGGGCTGCTTGGAGCTCCTTAACTTGTTCCGTTGTTTCCTGCTCGCTCTCGTTGGGTGCTTTGAGTTGATCTTGAACTTTCACTTCCAGCTTGTCTATGCGACGTTGAGCACATGTCAGTTCCTCTTGAAGGTGGGTGATGTGCTTGTCGCTCAGTTTCAGCTGGGTCGTGAAGGCATAGCTTAGGAGCTGGCAATTTTGACTAGCTCCTCATGGTTGTTATTCTGGCTTGAATCTTGTGTCAGGAATCTTCTCAGACCTAGGATTATTATTAAAAATAATAACAGTTCAAACGTCTTGGGGTGAGGCTGTCTGTTGTACCTCTCAGCCAAGTGTTCACCTCTTCCCTTTTGCCAGGGGTCTGCAGTCTGCGGCATGTTGGCACGCTGGGGAGAAGAGAGACTGACACAGATCTGTGTGGAGTGGAAGCTTATGTGTGGTGTGACAACTAAGTGTTATGTCAGTGATTCTGAACCACTGGTGAAGTGTGGTGATCACTGTGTTGGTCTCAGAGTATCTAGGTAGACTAGCGATGTGAAGACTTCCACTCTAATGAGGAAGAGGAAAAGAGACAAAGGTGAAAAACAAATTTAATAAAAAACAATTCCTTTTCTATTTTTTTTTCAAATGAAGAAAATTCTTTCCTTTTTTTTTATTATTAAATGTTGTTATCAAGGAGGCAAACAATATTATTAAATCTTCGTCTTGGACAAACTAATATAATAATACTTCTGATATCTCTTTTCTTAGTCTGACAGAATTGACAACGCAACACCTTACAGTTGGACCGCTCACCAGGGAGGCTGCGAAGGCGCCAGTTGCTCAACACTTATCTCTATTAAAATTGATCTCAGCGTTGCATGAGTTGTTCAAATTTGGATTATGCTTTTAAATATAGGGAGGTTAAGAAGAACAAAAGTAGGTTTGATTGCAATCAAATTCGTTAGGATGATTCGCCTTTTGACAAGATTGTATATCTCATACACTTAGAATTGATTGATGGTTCTTACAGGTCCCTACAAATGTGAAAAGTGAAGAGGAAAGAAAATGGTAAGACAAAGTAAAATTGTAAAGTAATAAACAGGCAAAATAAGCAAATATGAAATTAAGTAAATGAGGAAATAAGTAATAAAATAGTGGTTATGTTTATAACCAAAACAGGAAGAATTAGGGGTAAACGCAATAAAGTAATGAGTGAGTATAAGTCTGAATAGAATCTACTTAAATGGGTAATAAATCAATTAGGTAGAATAAGTTTACTTACTTTTTAAAGTTCAATACTTATTTGTACCTAAAATGATTATGCCCAAAGGGAATACTAGAAGGAAGGATCATATTAAATAATCTGAGGGGAAAATTAGAATGATTCCAAATAAATTTAATGTTTTAATTAAATTTGAATTTGGCACAATTAATAATTCTGAACTAGTATTTTCCTTTCTAGTAGAACTACAAATAAGTGGTAAAAAGGGAGAAATAGGAAGAGAAAGACCAACAAGTATATTAGTTTAAATGTTTGAAGGGTTAAACCACTTTAGCTTTTCAAAACACACACTTTATTCAACCATTGGGGGTTAATGCTAACTTCTAACCTTTGAGGCTAATGGCTTTAGCATAGACTTCAATGTAAACACACCCGTGCCATTAGCAACAGCATGGAGTTTACAAAAGCATCGATGTACTGCGCGTGCGCAGTTCAAAGTTGCTCGAAGTATGTTAAGACTTTCGTGTCACAATCGTATCTGTGGCAACGAAACAAACTAGTGGCTAGCACATTAATGGTTGCATTACAAATACAGTTAAGCATGTTACATTAAATGTTGGCGCATCTCAACACTGTACAAATAACAACACCGCTTGTTCTGCGATGTGGCGCTTAAACTTTCAGTTCGTTCAGAGTTAAACTTAAACCTTATTCAAATAATAGCTTCGTGTTGCGGTTGAGGAAACAGTGAATCACAAGCCCGTGTCCGTTTATATGGACATAAACACAACAGGGTTTCTTCGCTGTTGGTTCAAAGGTAAACTTTACTTGATAAAGCTTTTAAAGCTCCCATTCAAATCACTCTCGGACACGCGCAGTGTTTCGCGAGATTTAATTCACTTTGTGAACAGTGTACACAAACAGGCAAGCATTACTCTAATGTTTAACCCAGGGAGTCATAGCATGTTATATGATCTGACAATGGAACACGCACTGACGATCAAACTATGAATAATAAGGCTTTGATAAAAAGAATTGAGGAACACGCTCAAAACTATTCTTTATCCACTGATTTATTTCCCTTTAATTGCTGCAGTTTAGCCGTATGCGGCTAACAGTTACTGAGATTATGGAGTAAGTTATAGCTATTAGATGACCTGGAACACGCAGGAAATTAATTCAGCTATAAAACAAGGCATTACAAGAAGAGAGGAACACGCTCAAATCGACCTTATTCTCCGATCTTAACTGTTAACTTTGAGTTCCCTTACTGCAGTTAAACAAAGGAGAGGCTGACTCGAGTTACAGCCTTCTCTGTGCTCATTCATTCAAGGAGGCGCGCGCTGCTGACGTCACTCACACAAACGCACACACACACCAGTCTCGATCTCAGATCTCATCCGTAAGAATATAAAAGATTAAATAACTTGGTTTATGCTCATAATTTAGATTAATCTGCCCGCTTTTCCTCCACCAATATGTAATGATAACATATAATATATATATTGTTATAAGGGAAACAGGTCAATTTAGCTCAAAGGGAATCATTAATGATTTTATAGGGAATTTGAACAGACTCACTGTTTCACGGCGATTCACTGAACAAGCCGATAACAAACTCTGCACTGGATATTAAAATCCCAAAATATAGTGAAAACACTATTAAATAGCACAGTAACAAAATCGACAGATTAAGGCATTAACTTATGAGCACAAAACACAAGATATTTATCTTTTCAATATAAACAAGACTTTATTTATATAATGCTAAGACATGTAAACTAATCTACACATGAACACAAGCATTCACACATTCACGCGTTGCAGAAAGAGAGAAAGTGAGGAAAGGATTAGATTAAGAGAATGAGAATTTGATATCCCACGTTTACAGCAACATGTGCAATTGCATAAACCTGAACAACCATCAATCACTGATTTAACACTCGCATTGAGTTTTCAATGAGGCTAAAATCTATTTTCAATATTACACCAGTTTCAGCAAAGTCTGGGGTTTGTACTGTAGCTTTTGTGTTTAGGATTCCCTTTGTTCTCCGTCTTTTCAGGAAAGGGTTTCTCTGAAGTCGCTGATTGGCTTAGAGTTCAGGAGTCGTTGAAGTGGGCGTTGGCTGGTTTTGCAGAGTCTTGGGCTTGTCGTCTTTGGCAAACGCAACTTAGCACACGAACTCAACGGAAAGAAAATAAACTAAAGTCAAAGAATAAAAGGGTGTAAAGAGGCTAGGTGGATTTTCTTCTCATCATGGTAGCAACTGGCTAGGTGTGGTCCAGAGCACATGGCGGAAGAGAGAGTTCATTTGTCCGGAGAGAGAGAAATTCAAGAGCGCGAGGAGAAGTTAAGAGAGCAAGTTAAGAGAGTGAGTTAGGTATTTAAACTCGGCCTTTTAGGGACCTCCCAATGGTTGTCTTGACCAATTAGATCCCATGCTGACTCTGGGTGCCGCTTTGTAGCTCCACCCACTTAATAAATTAACATGTCATGGCCAGTCACATTGCCCGAATTTTACATTCTCTCTTGCAAGTATCCTTTTGGATGTGGTTTCTATAGCCAGAATATGATGCATTTGACAGGAAATCAATTAAAAGAAATGTTCAAAGCTGGAATTATCACTATACATACTAAACATGACATTAACCCTTAAGGCTTAGCTAGTCAATACTAATTAAAAGCACGATAAACACAATGATTAAAACAAGGATAGTCAAATTTGTGGGTCATATAATATGCAGTTATGCATATAAATTATTATTTTCATTAACAATGAGAATGAAAGTCCTTTAAGATGATTTTACAGTCTGTAGCTGTGATTTCTATCGCAGATTTACATGTAATGGTCACATGTTGCGTCTCTTTGACCATCAATATTTATTCCTCAAATGTATTACCAAATTCCTGCATTGGAATTATCATTAAGTGTTCCTTTGGTTTTGCAGGCTGTATTCAGACGGGCTGGCGCTAGGGGTCTGATTTATGACTTCCTGCTGTTGTCTTGTGGAATTCGGCTTCTCATGTTTCAACCATGCTTCGATCGAATCTTGATTTGCCAATTATTCGGTCCTTGATATTCTACACAGTCATATATTACAATCAGTCTTTTGTGGGATTATGTACACACAGTAGTGTGTGAAAGTGTCTAGTGCGACTAGAGGAGAGTGTGTTACTACAGGTGGCTTGTGCAGGCCCACTCACCTGTGTGTAGCACCCTTAAATTGTTTTTGTTAAATTGTTTTCCTGCGATCATCCGCCCTTTTACACACGTTTTGTGCACTATCGATTTTAAGAGCGTCTGATTTATCGTTCGTGCGGATTGTGTTTTAAAGTTAAGTCAAATCAATGATTTTATAAGACCTGTTAATTATTTCGTGTAGATCTCGCAAAAATGGGGTTTGTAACATCGCCAGGCAAAAGAAGCGTATACTTTGTAAAAAAGCGTTGGTAATACGAGTCTTTCTATATAGGGTATCCGAACGTGCGTATAACCAAAAGTCTGACGATTTAGAGATCTGTCGATAGACCGCTTTTGTATATGTATGGATTCGTGGCAACCATGTTTGTAGTCCGATGTATATGCTGGGTATTGTAGTTCGCTGACCTGAAAGGCCTGCAACATTTGTACGACAACGTTTGTATCTTTGTGGAAACGAAAATATTTGTTAAAATAATTGTTAAAAATGTATAAGAAGAACATGCTTATGGTAAACAGGCTTGAGTATGTAAATTGACCATCCGTCATTTCGTGAAATAAGCGTAACGATTTGGTTTTGTGTATGTGTGTGTGTGTGTGTGTGTGCGTGTGTTCTTGAAATCAAATCTTAAGAAAAAGTCAGTCATTCAGTCCTGCAGAACGCTTGTCGTGTTATCGTATGCTTCACGACATATTTCGTTGTGTTAACCAACTCTGCGTGTCTTCGTCTAACTGCACGTGTCCAGTATTTTAAACACTGTTAGGTCACACGTATATTTTCTAGTTTCATTGTAGATTTTAAGTAGGACTTGTAGTTATTTGGTCGTTACACGTCCAGTGTTTTACTGCTGTACTATAACACATTTTCAGCCGGACACACTTAGTGGTAGAATGGTTCAAATGGTTCCAGGCCTGTTTTAGTAGCGTACACTCGGTCTGTCGATCTAGTTTTTACGGCGTCATTGTTGACATTTTCTACAGTTAAACAGCTCAAGGAGCTCTTCCAGGATATATAGCTGCGATGATGCATAAATTGAGCAGCGTATCGAGTTTCAGCTACAGCCGAATGATAAAACCAAGTTATGGATGTTGTTGGCAGGTTGTGTGCGCTCAAGAGAGAGTTTGAATGAAAAATGTTTTAGGTTAATGATGTGATTAACGCAAACATCCTAACTAAAAACATAACCCTATATTTAACATTCGCTACATTCGACATAATTAAAAAGTCGTAAGAAAGTTTTAACGTTTTTAAAAAGTTTTATTGTGTTTTGACGAGAAATCAAATCTGACTTTAAAATGAATGATTCATTTGATAGAATCACTGAATTATGCGGTTATGTATTATAAATATTCGTGTACACACTGGTTACTGCATACATACCTATTCAAGAGAAAAATGCACACGCTCGATTGTTTTAATAAATCTGAAGCTTTTAGTCTGTAGCTCTTCCTGTCATCAGTCTTTCACACATTTTATTTTCATTTGTCTCTGGACTCTGTTACACAAAACCGTTGAGTGTGGACATAGTTCCTATGTGGAAGCTAAAAAGATGACCTTTTTAGACTATTTTTTACAGATGTTAAACATCTTAACATATCTGTATAGGCGAGATATGTACAACAATGCAAATCACCTGACACACCAGTTTGATAAACCTTGTCGAATATTTGCATGTTTCTTACATCAGTTATTTTATCAAAGCTCAGTCGAATAAACCTATATAGAGCGGTTGTTGTTTTTATTTTAATGCAATAAAGCATGCTGCATTTAACTCCCCTTACGGTTAATAACGCAGTTTATTAAGCGAGAAAGAAAGTCTGTTGTAAAGATTAGTTAGGTTAGAGATTCATGGTTTTAGGTTTTACATTTTGTTAGAATGATATTTGTTAAACAATAGTTATATCATTGTTTAATCATACTTTTCGTCATCTTGTAGATATATTCAGCGTGATTGTAAGAAAGTTATTTAAAAAGTTTTGTATGAGACATCATAAAAGTCTAAGCGCTGGGTAAAGGTATGTGTGTGCGTTTACACCTCTGCGCTTCCTCCAAAACTGTGTCATAAATTGATCCAACGGTGTTGCTTTTATCGTCTGACTAAAAAACTTCACTGGCATCTCGTGCTGCGTGAAATGTGATATTGACACGACCGTCTTTAACTTCGTTGCACTGCTTGAGATGAAATATCTGCATCTCGTGTGATGTAAAAAAAAAACGTTTACATGCTGCACGCGTATTTCAAATGATAACAAGTCTTATGGCAAGAAAATCAGAGAGTTATTGATTTGGTTTCATTCCTGTTAAATATTTGTATGTGCATACCTGTGTTTTAGCTGTTATAACGATCGTAAGATTGACAAAAGCAAAGAGTAAATAAAGTAAAATGTGTTGTTAAACAAATAAAACAAACTTTCCCCCAGAGGTTAGGACTTGTTTGTTTAAAAGTAAAACCATAGGTGTACTATTTTTTAAAGTGAAAAGATTTAGGTGAATGATGTTGACTGGTTTAATTAAGACATGTAAAAGACTTATTAAAATTAACTTTAATGTTTTAAAAACAGTCATGGATTAAATCCTTTTAAATCTCAGTTTTGGTCCCTCCTCGTCCGGATCTAGGGGATGGAGCGTAGGCGTGGTCTGCCTGGAACCGGATGTCTCGCCATTCTGTGTTTGAAACGGACACAAGCGGACTTCTCGCCCGTTTGGGGACTTTTTCTTTTGTTTAACTTTTACCTTCAGCTAAGTTATCATAGACTATCTTTTGTCTCTGAGATTACCTTCTTTTTGGACAACGGCTACATGTGCGTTTGTTATTTTTCCTTGTTTCCCAGCTTTTCTTGTGACAACTTCTGTCTTTTTAAAAGTTAGATTTTTTTATTTTCATTGTCAAACTAACTAGTTTTAAATTGTAATATTACAAACTTCTGACAAACGTATCTTTTTAACGGCTTGATATTTATTTTATACCACAGTAAGTAAGGTTACTCTATATTATTTAATGTTAATATTAGTTCAAAAGACTTGGTACAAGAATCTTCTTAACTGTGTTTTTATTCATTTTTAGATGTTGGGTAGATACGTGTTCCTTTAACTCTGTTAAACGTAGTTTTAAATTGTAGTGTTACAAAATTTGTATAAACGTCTGATGCATTTATTTATTTTCTCATTTGTAAGATTAGACTAAACCTAGATTTTGATCTGTATCTTAATACTTTCTGAAAAATACAAGCATCGCTCATTTACATGTATATTCGATGCATTTTCTTTATATTAAAACTTGTTTAATATAAACCAAGTTAACCTTTGTTAGCTTATCCACATTCAAACCCTAGTTTTCTTTGTCTTTATTGTTTTATATTACGCGGTTTGACTCTTATTTGGTTTACGTCGTCTATTTTTGCACTCTTTTATAAATGATATACTCGGACTTTCTTGTTTTGAAGTTTTCCTTACTTTAACCTCCGTGTTAGAGGCAGATGTAGGCTTGATCTTTTGTTTTAAAAAGAACAGATGTTTGTGGGGATGCACTTCACAGTTTTTCACAGCACAGCCCCAGATACTGGTATGGGATGCGCGGGTGGAAAGGGAATTTCCTGATAACAGCGTCTTCAAAGGACAAAACCTTCTGTGTGTATAACATGATTTAAAATACAGCCTTCAAAAACAAAAACCTTCTGTCAAAATCATCAAAAACATCAAAACCTGCTGTCATTTATTATACAGCCTTCAAAATCATCAAAACCTTCTGTCAAAATCATCAAAAACATCAAAACCTGCTGTCAAAACATCAAAACCATCAAAACCACCTGTCAAAATCATCAAAAACATCAAAACCTGCTGTCATTTATTATACAGCCTTCAAAAACAAAACCTTCTGTCAAAATCATCAAAACATCAAAACCTGCTGTCAAAACATCAAAACCATCAAAACCTGCTGTCAAAACCATCAAAACCACCTGTCAAAATCATCAAAACCTACTGTCAATAACATCAAAACCATCAAAACCACCTGTCAAAATCATCAAAACCTACTGTCATTATAACATGATTATACAGGAAGTCATACAGGAAGTCCCGCCTTATACCGGAAGTCCCGCCTTATACCGGAAGCCCCGCCCCTATACCGGAAGTCCCGCCTACAACGGAAGTCCCGCCTATACCGGAAGTCCCGCCTACACCGGAAGTCCCACCCCTATACCAGAAGCCCCGCCCACCTGTCATCAATCATTTTGACAGGTGGTGTAGTATACTTACTACTGACAATAGACCAATTACATGTTAGTAAACATTGTGACGTTTTTCTGTGGGGGGAGCTTAGGTGGTGGCAGAAAGAGTCCCCTGACCGCTTCACTAATGCTAGCTAGGAAGTCTGTTAGCTTGTTTTTTTAACAATAACTGAAGAAATTCCGATTTAACCTGCATATGTAAGGTCACTCACTGTCCGGACTGCAATTGTTATTTGAAAAGGTTAACTTTAACGGACGAAAATGGCCAACCTGTACTCACTCAAAGGATGGTCGACCTGACAGGATTACCTCGGGTTGAGTGACTCACATTAAACGTCTATAGTAAAGACAAACTCACCGTGTATCTTGCCTTGAAGATGTATTTTTACAGCTACATTATTATTCCAGCCACAATTACACATGATTAACAGTTTGATGTTTTACACACATGCTCACAGACATTATTTCTTACACAACATAGTAGTGAGATCCATAAGAAATCTTTAGACGCCCCCATAACAACAAAAGACAATGCTTTATTGAACCTTTTTCTGAAGAAGTGTGCGCTGCCTGCAAATGCGAGCTTTTTTTAAATGGTTTCTGTCCAGTTCGCTCATTTTATCTCGTTTAACCACAGCTGTCATATTTTTTTTTTTTTTTTTTTGTCTGGCAGTGGGAGCAGCGTTAATTTCAATTTCAATATTTCTAAATTCTGACTTTATTCTCGCAATTCCGAGATTATATCTCACAATTCTGATAAGAAAAATCAACTCGTCATTCTCTCTTTTGAGTTATATCCCACACATCTGGCTTTTTTCCCCCTTAGAATGGACAAACAAGCTATTGTTGAGTTAAGTCTAAAATACGAAATATAAAGTTGCATTTGCGAGAAAAAAAAGTCTCAAAAGAAAATTGTGAGACAAAATAGGTAATGTTAAATGTAAAATGTTATAGGTTTAAATAGTAGTTCATGCTGTAACTGTAGGGTAAATATGATATATTTCCTATGAACTGTATATGTGAATATTATGTAGACCATTATGTAGACTTTAAAAGTAGAGTAATCATAGCAGGTTTCATTCATTGGTCTGTCCATTTAAACGTCTGCGTTTAGCTTCAAATGGCGTTTTTGATGACAGTATTCTAAAAAAAATATTTGCATTCCGATTATTACATCCAAAGGCACAACAGTAACTTTTATCTCTTTTTCCGTGGATCTTTCCCGTTTCACTCCGCTTGTTATCATTTGTTTCTACCAGGACAATGCGCGTGTAAATGCGAGTGACGTAACTACGTGACATCTACATGAAATTGGTCTATATGAATATTAAAGGCCACTTAAGTGTATTTAAAAAGACACTTTCATGGCTCTTCTTAAGACACTTAAGTAGACACTTAAATGCGCTTAATTGCACTTAGTTGCGCTTAAGTGTGCTAACATGTAATTCTGCATATAATTGGTTGTGTATTATTCAATTAGGGGTGCGTTTCCCAAAAGCAACTATGGTCGCTAGTTCCATCATTACCATTAGAGTTCATTGGAACTTGTGACCACAGAGTTAGCGAAACGCACCCCTGATGGATTTAATAAATAACTACTTTGAGAATGGCACTTTGCTACCTACTGGACTGAAGTGTTGAAGGGTGAAGGGTTGATTGATGCATAAAAGAGCAATGGAGGCTGACATGATTTGAATAACGCATTGCTTTCGCTAAATCTGATATGAGGTCAAGTAATGATAACAGTTTTTCCTTTAACATGATACGCTTAAAATATAGACATCTGGCAGACTTTTATGGAAGCTTGTGTCTGCCATAGGAATAAAAGTAATTAAATAATAATAATAATAATAAAACTTTTTATCCCACAATTCAGATTTTTTTTCTCATAATTCTGCAAATAAAAAGTCAGAAATCCAAGATATAAATGCAGAATTCTGACTTTATTTCACAACTCTGAGCGATTATTATCTTGCAATTCTATTTTTTCTCTGAATTCTGAGTTTACATCTCAAATTTTGCTCTTGTTTACTCTGAAGTCTACGGAATAAAACAAAACTGATGTTTGTTTTGTTTTTTTGCAATGTTTATATCTCACAGTTCTCACTTTTTTATCAGATTTGCAAGAAAAAAGAAATTGAATTGTGACATAAAAACTACAATTTTTTTGTCCTGTGGCGAAAACAAGTCTCTATATACATTTGTAGATGTGTCAGACATAATATACCTCATGTCGAAACTACATTATAACAACTTTATACATGATAACTACAGTTTAGTATCATATTTTTCAAAATCCATAGCTTTAGGTGACATTATATATTGCTTTGGCTGCACTGGTGTGCGTTTGGTCCAGATGGACCTGCAAATGTTATGTCTACACGCAAACAATGAGGTTATGTGTGATTTATTAGTGTGAATTTAATAGTTCATGTTATAAAAATATAAATTAATTTAAAGTGTACAGCTGGGGAATGGCCGGACTTCAATTTGCTTACTTAAGGTTCTGTCTGACTTAGAAACTAATTTAAGTTCCAGGCAACTTTTCTATTATGGAAGCCACATTCAGTTGGCTGACCCAGAAATCCCTGCTGTAAATTAACATTATTCACTGCTGGGATACAGTGTTTTAGACCTCAATTAACTGGACTTGCCATCTGTTTTTTGGAGGTTAAAGGGATTCAGAGTTTTCAATAAATTGCTTCTCATACTACACATTAGTGGAAAAAAAAGTACTGAGAATATATTCAATCTTACAAAACCTGCACCGCCCTATTAAACATAGCTTGTGTTATAATATAAACACATGGAAATCACTATGAAATCACATCTATCGCTACTCCAAATCTAGAGAGAGACAGGTTATTGTAACATTCCCTTCAAAGCTTCCTTCAATCCCAACACAAATATGCACACACTTTGACAGAGAGAAAATATATATGCATGACAAATTATGTGTTTTTTTCTGACATGTATAAATTATTATATATTTGTTTGTAATATAAATGACCTAATATGTGTGTGTGATATAAAAAAAAGATCATTCACTCATTCTGGTTTATTATCCATCTGTTAAATCCAAAACGCATATGGAGACATTTGAACAAAAGGCTTGAATATGAGGATTAACACGCTCACAAAAGTACTCATCTTCCCCAAAAAATCTTCAATTTTTGTTCTTACATAAAATGCTTATTTGTATTTTCACTTTATTATCTGTATTATCTATTATAGTATTAATTCATATTACTGTATTGATTATATATAAAATGTGAAGAACCTTAAACTAAAATCTCAAACCTCAAACTAGAACTGTTTTAGTTGATGTGCTTTTTATTAGCTTTTCTAAAAGCCTGTTTAACTTTAATTGTATTTATTTATTTAAAGTTTATTTCAGCTCTGTTTCATTTACAAAAACATTTAATAGTTTTAGTTTATTTAATAACACTGGACAAGTTTAGTTCAGGTTGTAAAATTATATTTATGAATAAATATTATGTAATTATTAGTGCTGTGAAGCGATTAATCATAATTAATTGCATCCAAAATAAAAGTTTTGATAACACAATATATGTGCGTTTACTGTGTATAAGTGTTATGTAGATATACATACACACATATGCATGTATATATTTAAAATAATATGTTATATTTACAGTATATATTAAATATATTTATATATAATATAAATTAAATGAATGTAAATATAAACATGAAAATACTTGTAAATATTTTCAAAATATATACTGAAACCGTGTGTCTTTATATTTACAAAATATTACAATTTGTATATTTATATCTGTCACAGATCGGCCAGGCTCCCACATCAGCCAATCACAATGCACACCCTCACCTGAATACTAATGGAACACCTGCTCTCTATCAGCACCTCATCACCACACACCTTATAAGCTCACACCTCACCACAGTCAGATGTGCGATCTCGTTCCTATGAAGTGGACTCATTCCAAACTCTCCAAGCTACTTACTTGTACCCTACCTGATATTATTAACCTCCTGTCTCATCTCCAGCAGTGTGTCTTCCTGTCTCCGTCGTTCTGTTCCCTCCAACGATCTCCAGCAGTATTCCTGTCTCCTCATGAGGTGTGAGCTACTCTCCATTCCACAGGTTCCTGGCAAGGCAAAGATATATCACCATCATCATCCTATCTCAACAGTTAAATCTATTCTGAAGTTTTACTCATCTTAGCTTTACTCTGCTGTTCAAATGAACACCTGTTTTTGTACTTACCCTCTGTGTGAGCTCTGCTTCCATAACACTATCCATATAATTTATATTATATATAAGTAAATTTAATATATAAAAATTTTTTCTTAAATATATACATACATGTTACACCCATATATTGTGTAAACCAAATTTTAAATTTTAGATGTGATTAATCACAATTAATCATTTGACCGCACTAGTAATTATACAAATATACAATAGCTTATTTGGGGAAAACCTGTATAGATAAAATCTTAATTATTTAATTTAATGTAAAAAATTTTTTTACTTTCTTATATACTTCTTTGAAAAGTTCTGGAAAATATAAATATTATTTACATTTTGCCTTGAAAGTAGTGTAAAAGTTTTCCGAAACCAGCATGAATATAGGAGCCCGGTCGCATAAAATTTTTTGTTGTTGTTATTTTTTGCATGCTATTTATACTCAGAAACGTCTCGGTTACGTATGTAACCCTCGTTCCCTGAAGGAGGGAACGGAGACGTCACGTCGGATGACCGACGAATTGGGATCTCGCCAGAGAGACCTATCCACTTCGAGTGTAACTAAACGAGCCAATGGACATTGGCATGCGATCATTGCATCCAGCTGCCGCTGATCACAGCGTGAGTATAAGAGGCAGCCGGTGCACCGCATTAATCATGTTTTGCTGAGGAGCCGAGCCGGAGACCCGGCCGCCCAGCGGTGGTGCAGCAACTGTGGCGACGGGATGTGACGTCTCCGTTCCCTCCTTCAGGGAATGAGGGTTACATACGTAACTGAGACGTTCCCTTTCAGTCGGTCACGTCGGATGACCGACGAAATTGGGATCCCTACCAAAGCGCCACAGGAGCTGCCCCTTCCAGCGCCCTGTGTAGACCTCCTGATCCTTCCTATAAGGCAGATGATAGGACCGGGCTACAAAGAGAAGGTCAACTACTGCTGTCCCTAGAGCAACCCAAACAGTAGGAATTGAATAACACTTGGAAGAGGCACACTGCGGAGTCACCTCCTCCCAGAGGGGGTTAAGTGACATTTAATCACGTGAAGTAACCCCGTAGGGCCCTAATGCACATGGAAGTCTCTGAGATGGCTCAGGCTGCATCATTAGAGACGGCAGAACATGGTCTGCCTGGGAACACGGTTCTAATAAGCATACGTGGAAAACACATATGGGATCCCAACAGGGTCACTCATATGGGCACTAGCCTCACACCAGATTTCAAGAATTCATTGGCTGAAAGGCCTGGCGCGTCACGTTCCGCCACGCCTGGGCACCGGAGTGCTGGAGGACTCGACAGGGTTTGCCCGGTTAGGGAACTCTCTGGAGAATAAGGCGTTTAGGGACGCCACAAGCCGACTCTGAACGGGGCCTCTCAGTGTCACTACCCGTTTGAGGTGAGAACACAGGAGGAAACCGGTTCGACACGCAGGCTATAGAACCTAGCGAACGTGTTGGGAGTCGCCCAACCCGCAGCTCTACAGATGTCTGCTAGCGAGGCGCCATGAGCCAGCGCCCAGGATGATGCAACACCCCTAGTGGAGTGAGCACGCAACCTGAGCGGGCAGGGCACACCTTGTGCTTCATAGGCCAAGGTGATAGCATCCACTATCCAGTGGGCCATCCTCTGCTTGGAAACAGCCTTCCCCTTCTGCTGTCCACCATAGCAGACAAAGAGCTGCTCTGAGGTCCTAAAGCTCTGAGTTCTATCCATGTACTGTCGCAGTGCGTGCATCGGACAGAGCAAAGCTAGGGCTGGGTCTGCCTCCTCCGGGGCAGCGCTTGCAGATTCACTACCTGGTCCCTGAAGGGAGTGGTAGGAACCTTGGGCACACATAGCCGGGCCGGGGCCTCAGTGTTGCACTGGAGTCAGCCGGCCCAAACTGAAGGCACGAATCGTCGACCGAAAAATGCCTGCAGGTCCCCCACCCTCTTGATCGAGGCCAATGCAGTCAGGAGTAGGGTTTTCATAGATAGAAACTTCAATTCGACTGACTGCAAAGGCTCAAAGGGGCAGTTATTAGGGCTCTTAGCACCAAAGCCAAATCCCAAGAGGGTAGAGAGGCCTAGGAGGGTTCAACCTCCTGGCCCCTCTAAGAAACCTGACAACCAGATTGTGCTTCCCCAACGACTTCCCCTCACGGGTCGTGGTAAGCAGAAATAGCGCCACATAAACCTTAAGGGTGGAAGGGGACAGCCTACGCTCCAACCCTTGCTGTAAGAAGGAAAGCACAGCTCTGATCGAGCATCTCCGGGGTCCTCCTGGTGGGAGGAACACCATTCGATGAACAGGTTCCACTTCAGAGTATAGGCCTGCCTCGTGGACGGTGCCCGTTGAAGTGATAGTGAGTGCTACCTCCTGGGGTAGGTCAGCTAGAACCTCCGCGTCCCATCCAGGGACCATATGTGGAGTTTCCACAGGTCCGGGCGCTGGTGCCATAGGTGCCCCTGCCTCTGAGAAAGCAGATCCTTCCTCAGAGGAATTGGCCAGGGAGGGGCTGTCGCGAGGAGCATGAGTTCCGGGAACCAGGTCCTGTTGGGCCAATATGGAGCCACTAACAAGACCTGCTCCTCGTCCTCCTGATCTTGCACAGTGTCTGTGCTAGTAGGCTCACTGGGGAACGATATTTGCGCAGGCCCCGGGGCCAGCTGTGTGCCAGTGCATCCGTGCGGCGTTGCCTCGGTTAGGAGTAGAACTCTTGGCAGTGGGTGGTTTCTGGAGATGCAAACAGGTCGACCTGAGCAGCTCCGAACCGTCCCCAAATCAGCTGAACCACCTGGGGATGGAGTCTCCACTCGCCTGGAAGTGCTGCTCGAGACAGCTCGTCGGCTGCCCGATTGAACACTCCTGGGATGTGGATGGCGAAGGGACCTCAGATGCTTCTGACTCCAGAGGAGGAGGTGGCGGGCGAGATGCGACGGGAGCGCAAACCGCCTTGCTGGTTGATATACGCAACTGTCGCAGTGTTGTCCGTGACGACCAGAACGTCCTTGCGCTGAAGTCGCCTCTGAGACGGCTCAGGGCAAGGCGCATCTGCTAGCAACTCAAGGCAATTGATATGCCAATGCAGTTGGGGACCCGTCCAAACCCCTGATACTGCGTGCCCGTTGTACGTGGCTCCCCAGCCTGTGGTCGAGGCATCTGTGAATACCACAGCATGCCTGGATACCTGCTCCAGGGGCACTCCTGCCCGAAGGAACGAGGGATTTGACCACGGCCTGAAGGTCTTGCGGCAGGCCGGTGTAATCTGAACCCGGTAAGTGCCGCGTTTCCACGCCCATCTCGGGATTCGGCCATAGAGCCAGTGCTGAAGCGGTCTCATATGGAGCAGACCGGCGGAACTGTCACCGCAGCTGCAGCCATATGCCTCTGAAAGAGTTTCAGTGGAACCGCCGTCCTGCCTGATAAGGTCTTGAAGCAGTTCAGCACTGACTGAGCACGTTCCTGGGTGAGGCGTGCTGTTTGGTTGACCGAATCGAACTCCATGCCGAGAAAAGAGATCCTCTGCGTTGGAACGAGTTTGCTCTTTTCCCAGTTGACCCGAAGGCCCAGCAGGCTGAGGTGCTTGAGCACCAGGTCCCTGTGTGCAGACAACTGCCCGCGAGACTGTGCGGTATGAGCCAGTCGTCGAGGTAGTTGAGAATGCGCACACCTTGTTCTCTCAGGGGACAAGGGCCGCCTCCCGACTTTGGTGAAGACGCGGGCGACAGGGACAGCCCGAAGGGCAGGACCTTGTACTGATACGCCTGTCCCTCGAGCGAAACGCAGGAATGGCCTGTGTCGCGGGAGGATCGAGACATGAAAGTACGTCCTTCAGGTCGATCGCTGCAAACCAATCTAGGGACGGACGCATCCAAAAATGCGTTTCTGCGTCAACATCTTGAAGCGGCAGCTTGTGAAGTGCACGGTTCAAAACTTCGCAGATCCAAGATCGGTTGTAACCCACCACCTTTCTTGGGCACAATGAAGTAGGGGCTGAACAACCCCGACCTCATATCGGCTGGAGGGACCGGCTCTATCGCGTCCTTCGCCAGTAGGGCTGCGATTTCCGACGCAAGACAGGAGCATCGGCGGGTTTGACTGAAGTGAACCGGATGCCCTGAACTTGGGGGACGCCGGGCGAACTGAATCGCATAGCCGAGTCTGATGGTCCGTATGAGCCACCGAGACGGACTGGGGAGCGCTAGCCAGGCTCCGAGAGACCGTGCCAGCGGCACCAACGGAGCCACCGACGTACCCGTGGTGGGGCAGCGATGTGGAACACAGGGACCCGGCCCGGGGCCTGTGAAGGCCTGGCCTGTGATGGCAGGGGGCGGGGTCTGGGTGTGTAGTGTAACACTCACCTGATTCCTCCTCGTGTGGGAGGAAACGCAGGAGCCCGGCTTGCGTGTGACGACTTGTAGCGGGGGCTTGAGTGCTACTGCCCTTACCCGGTTCCACAAATGGG
Source organism: Gymnocypris eckloni scoliostomus (assembly GCA_027564155.1). NCBI lineage: Eukaryota > Metazoa > Chordata > Actinopteri > Cypriniformes > Cyprinidae > Gymnocypris > Gymnocypris eckloni. Next base: position 31,730,839 of record CM050427.1, on the reverse strand, counting down.
CAGGAGGGGTGCTCTTGGGCAACCCCCCCCTGCCTGGCGAGAGAGGAGGGAAGTGATCCCGTGATGCACGGTACACCACTCTCCTCCTCTTGAGACCCAGAGGCTGAGGAAACTGCTCTTTTATTGAAGTTTTGGGTACCGCTGGCTGCTGGGCCAGTGGCGGAACAAAAACAAAACGAAACAAAGGATTCTCCACCCGGCCCTCCTCCGGGGGAGGGAGTGGTGCGGTCACCATCTCCCGACGAGCAGTTCCCTCCATCACTGGGTCGCCCGTCTCAGGGCCTCTTGCACTTGCGCTTGCCGCCGGGTCTGGCGGGGCCTGGGACGGGCTGGGCGTCTGTCTGTGACCGGCTCCACGACGCCGCGGTGGAAGGCTGCTGCGCGGCGTGGGAGCGGGGGCGGCCACAGGGGGGCGCCCACGGCGACGAGCAGGCTGAGGGGCTGCAGCCGGAGTGGAAGCAGCAGCGGGTTTCCTCCGGCGCATGATGTGCTTGATCGCCTCAGTCTGCTTCTGTGCTGCCGAAAACTGCTGGGCACAGCTCTCGACAGCGTCGCCCGAAAAACGGTCTGTGACACGGGAGCATTCAGGAACTGTACCTTCTCCTGCTCCTTCATGTCAGTGAGACACAGCCAGAGATGGCGCTCCTGGACCACAAGCGTGGACATCGCACGACCCAGAGACTGTGCGGTCACCTTCGCTCGAGTGCGAGGTCCGTCGCAGCACGCAGCTCATGTAGAACCGCCAGGTCGTGCCCACCCTCGTGCAGGTCTCTCAGTGCTTTGGCCTGATGGACCTGCAGTAACGCCATGGCGTGTGGGGCAGAAGCCGCCTCCCACAGGCTCTATAAGCACTGCCAGTGAGGCCTGACGAGTACTCCACAGGCCCGTGAGGGGAGACACGGTTCACCCGCAGAGTGGGCGACTGTTGGACACAACTGCATGGCCACAGACCGCTCCACAGAGGGATGCCTGTGTACCCCAAAGCGGCTCCACCATCGAGGGTGGTGAGGGAGGAGCCACAAGGTTTATTTCGGGCAGTAAAGGTGCCTTCCATGACCTTGTAAGCTCCTCATGCACTTCCGGAAAGAATGGCACCGGAGGGCGCTGAAAACCAGCGCGACCCCCGAGCTCCTCGTCCAACCTAGAAGGGTCGGGACGGTGGAGGATTCCACACGAGCCCGATGTTCTCGGCGGCCCGGAAAGCATAGCCGTCATCTCTGGGTCTGGCTCGGACAACGCTACCACCACCCGAAGACACGCAGCAAGTCGTCATCCCGGAGAGAGGGCTCGCCCTCCGATGCAGCGACCGACATCTGGTCATCAGGAGGCACCGAAGGAAACGGGTGGGGTACCCCACTCAGCAGAGGCCCCAGTCCGAACCAACGGTCCCCGCCCGGCTGCGGAGTGCCTGAGGGTGAGAAACCTCCCAGGAAGCCCTCACCGTAATCCTCAGATCACCTCTGACTCCACCGGATGCTGTGCCGCCCGTTTTGTGCCAGGACGAACGCCAGATCGCGGCAGAGGCAGAGGGACCCCACCATGTTTGACACAGCGGAGTCTATTGCGCAACTCCGAGATGGTCATGTCCCCACAAGAAGAACATGAACCATCCACGAAGTACGCGTCCTTCAGGTCGATCGCTGCAAACCAATCTAGGGGACGGACGCATCCAAAAATGCGTTTCTGCGTCAACATCTTGAACGGCAGCTTGTGAAGTGCACGGTTCAAAACTCGCAGATCCAAGATCGGTTGTAACCCACCACCTTTCTTGGGCACAATGAAGTAGGGGCTGAACAACCCCGACCTCATATCGGCTGGAGGGACCGGCTCTATCGCGTCCTTCGCCAGTAGGGCTGCGATTTCCGCACGCAAGACAGGAGCATCGGCGGGTTTGACTGAAGTGAACCGGATGCCCCTGAACTTGGGGACGCCGGGCGAACTGAATCGCATAGCCGAGTCTGATGGTCCGTATGAGCCACCGAGACGGACTGGGAGCGCTAGCCAGGCTCCGAGAGACCGTGCCAGCGGCACCAACGGAGCCACCGACGTACCCGTGGTGGGGCAGCGATGTGGAACACAGGGACCCGGCCCGGGGCCTGTGAAGGCCTGGCCTGTGATGGCAGGGGGCGGGGTCTGGGTGTGTAGTGTAACACTCACCTGATTCCTCCTCGTGTGGGAGGAAACGCAGGAGCCCGGCTTGCGTGTGACGACTTGTAGCGGGGGCTTGAGTGCTACTGCCCTTACCCGGTTCCACAAATGGGCAGGAGGGGTGCTCTTGGGCAACCCCTGCCTGGCGAGAGAGGAGGAAGTGATCCCGTGATGCACGGTACACCACTCTCCTCCTCTTGAGACCCAGAGGCTGAGAAACTGCTCTTTTATTGAAGTTTTGGGTACCGCTGGCTGCTGGGCCAGTGGCGGAACAAAACAAAAACGAAACAAAGGATTCTCCACCCGGCCCTCCTCCGGGAGGGAGTGGTGCGGTCACCATCTCCCGACGAGCAGTTCCCTCCATCACTGGGTCGCCCGTCTTAGGGCCTCTTGCACTTGCGCTTGCCCGGGTCTGGCGGGGCCTGGGCGGGCTGGGCGTCCTGTCTGTGACCGGCTCCACGCGCCACGGTGGAAGGCTGCTGCGGCGTGGGGGGCGGGGCGGCCACAGGCGCCCACGGCGGCAAGCAGGCTGAGGGGCTGCAGCGGAGTGGAAGCAGCAGCGGGTTTCCTCCGGCGCATGATGTCGCCTCAGTCTGCTTCTGTGCTGCCGAAACTGCTGGGCACAGCTCTCGACAGCGTCGCCGAAAAGGCGGTCTGTGACACGGGAGCATTCAGGAACTGTACCTTCTCCTGCTCCTTCATGTCAGTGAGACACAGCCAGAGATGGCGCTCCTGGACCACAAGCGTGGACATCGCACGACCCAGAGACTGTGCGGTCACCTTCGTCGCTCGGAGTGCGAGGTCCGTCGCAACGCAGCTCATGTAGAACCGCCAGGTCGTGCCCACCCTCGTGCAGGTCTCTCAGTGCTTTGGCCTGATGGACCTGCAGTAACGCTCATGGCGTGTGGGGCAGAAGCCGCCTCCCACAGGCTCTATAAGCACTGCCAGTGAGGCCTGGCAGTACTTACAGGCCCGTGAGGGGAGACACGGTTCACCCGCAGAGTGGAAGCGACTGTTGGACACAACTGCATGGCCACAGACCGCTCCACAGAGGGATGCCTGTGTACCCAAGCGGCTCCACCATCGAGGGTGGTGAGGGGAGGAGCCACAAGGTTTATTTCGGCAGTAAAGGTGCCTTCCATGACCTTGTAAGCTCCTCATGCACTTCCGGAAAGAATGGCACGGGCGCTGAAAACCAGCGCGACCCCCAGAAAACACTCGTCCAACCTAGAAGGGTCGGAGCCGGTGGAGATTCCACACGAGCCCGATGTTCTCGGCGGCCCGGAAAGCATAGCCGTCATCTCTGGGTCTGGCTCGGACAAGCTACCACACCCGAAGAACGCAGCAAGTCGTCATCCCGGAGAGAGAGGGCTCGCCCTCGATGCAGCGACCGACATCTGGTCATCAGGGAGGCACCGAAGGAAAGCGGGTGGGGTACCCCACTCAGCAGAGGCCCCAGTCCGAACCAGCGGTCCCCCCCCCGGCTGCGGAGTGCCTGAGGGTGAGAAACTCCACTTGGGGAAGCCCTCACCGTAATCCTCAGATCACCTCTGACTCCACCGGATGCTGTGCCGCCCGTTTTGTGCCAGGACGAGCGCCAGATCGCGGCAGAGGCAGAGGACCCCACCATGTTTGACACAGCGGAGTCTATTGCGCAACTCCGAGATGGTCATGTCCCCACAAGAAGAACATGAACCATCCACAGCTTCCTCAGCATGCTGAATGCCCAGACACGTGAGGCAGTGATCGTGACCGTCCTGAGGCGCCAGAGATCGACCGCACCCAGAAACGCACGGGTGATAAGACATCTTTAAAAAGATGCGATCACCCGTGTACTCTTTTAGAGAAATCTGCTCTTTTAGTGCTGAAGCACGCAGGGGAGCTGGCCACCGCACACTCCTAGTGTGACTGTCTTCACGGGAACCGTTTCTCTTTCTCCCGTGAGACCGCGACCACCGCTGCCGTGCTGTAACTCCCGCACTCGTGAAGCTTCTCACTCGTAGCGTCAGGAAGAGCAGTAGTGAAACACCACCGCTCGGCTCCGAAGCGAAAGGATGATTAATGCGGTGCACCGGCTGCCTCTTATACTCACGCTGTGATCAGCGGCAGCTGGATACAATGATCGCATGCCAATGTCCATTGGCTCGTTTAGTTACACTCGAAGTGGATAGGTCTCTCTGGCGAGATCCCAATTCGTCGGTCATCCGACGTGACTCGGAGTGACCGACTGAAAGGGAACTGGCTTTGGTGTGCATACGATATGCATGTGTTTGACATGTCACGAGCATATAATATGCATTTTTTGATATGCATTTTGGCTTACATGTAATATGCACCTATCCCACACCCCTAAACCTATGCACTGAGTATCATATGCACGCCAAAGTAATTTTCCTCATATAAATAGTACGCCAAATAGAAACCAAAAATCATGCCATTGAAATGCACATTACTGAAATCGGGTTAGAATATAAAGATCACATATCTGATAACTTGCCGTGTGCGTTTTAATCTAGGAAATCTTATATTTATAGTGGTCATCTAAAATGAATAGCGGTTGCTGCCAGTTATTTTGGAGATTCGTTCTAGTTCTTGTTTGTAGATAGATTTTGGCTTGAGAATTTCTGACAGTCTGTCAAACAGTGAAACTGTTCCTGCTTTTCCTCCAACCCATCTGCAATTCCAATTGTTACAGACCAGCCAAGCATATCTGTGCAGCACCTGACAGGCCTATCTGATATGGCCAGGTAAGAGGAAGTGAGGAAAAGAGCAGAAAGTCTGCAGGTCTGGAGCTCATTATGAATTTCATCCATGGCCTTTCCCACTGAACTTCCAGCCCTCGGGAAACTCAGTGTGCGCGCCATTACGATGCTGCTTCTGTCCATCATGGTCCAGATTTGCCTCGGTGGAATATAACATTTATTTTATAAGAGGACCAGATTGGGCTGACCCGTGCGATTTAGCCGAGAATCAAGGCGATGTAAACTTCAAGGTAGTGAGTATGTGTGATCTTCTGGAGGACATTACAAAGTGATGGGTGTCTCGTATGTTCTGTATCTCAGCCAGGACACCATGCGTTATATAGGCACTAATATAATTGACAGAATCTTGCCATGTTGAACATGTTTAAGACATATGAGATCAGGTTTGGGAATGGTCTTTAGGAATGCTGCAGGAAATTAGATCTTCTCACTGGGTTTTTCTCAGCTTGTCTGTATGAATACTGCCTTGCTGTGGTGAAGGACAGAAGTGCATAGAATGCAGATGAGTTCATGACACTAAAAAGCTTTTTTATTATTTCAGTTAGTTGCCAAGGCAGCATTGCATTTTGTGTGCGTGTGTGTGTTTTTCTAAATCTAATATGTATTTTATATTATATTTTCTCTATTTCAATTACTGAAATTGACATAGAAATCATATTTTGTCATGTAATATTTATATATTATTTTAATTCAGCTCAATGTCAGTTATTGAAAACATATTTAATAGTTTGTTAAAGTTTTTCAGATTTATATTTCATGTCAGCTCTATTTCAATTATTGCATTTTTTTTAATAGTTTCAAAGTTCTTCCTTAAAAATGTATGTCTCATTTTCTTTCACCTCTATTTTAATTACTGAAAGCAGTTTATAATAGTTTTAGTTTGTCAAATATTTTCATACAGTATAATATTTATATTTTTTCCATTATATTTCTGTTACTTTACTATTTTAGATTTAGTTTACAATAACCACACTGGACAAGACCAGGTTAGTTCATGTTGTAAAATGTAATTATTATTATTAAATGATCATTTATATATATATATATATATATATATATATATATATATATACCTTAAATTATTTATTTATATTATTTTTATATAAAATGTATGTGTCTGTCTGTGTGTGTGTATATAAACAAGTGAGTGCACATTTCTATAAAACTATATATATATATATATATATATAGAGAGAGAGAGAGAGAGTTTTTATGAATGTGTGCACTCACTTGTTTTCTTAGTGCAAGGACAATATGATATTGCAGGTATATCTAAAAAAAATTGAATATGTGGTTGGGCCTCCCTTTTGCATGAATTACCGCATCAATGCGGCGTGGCATGGAGGCAAGCAGTCTGTGGCACAACTCAGGTGTAATGGAAGCCCAGGTTACTTTGATAGTGGCCTTCCGGTCATCTGCATTGTTGGGTCTGGTGTCTGTCATCTTCCTTTTGACAATACCCCATAGATTCTCTATTGGGTTCAGGTCAGGCGAGTTTGCTGGCCAATCAAGCACAGTAACACCATGTCATTGAACCAGATTTTGGTAACTTTGGCAATGTGAGCAGGTGCCAAGACCTGCTGAAAAATGAAAACAGCATCTCCATAAAGCTTGTCAGCAGAAGGAAGCATGAAGTGCTCTAAAATTTCCTGGTAGATGGCTGCCTTGACTGTGGACTTCAGAAAACACAGTGGAACAACACCAGCCAATGACATGGCAGTCCAAATCATCACTGACTGTGGAAACTTCACACTGGACTGCAAGCACTGTGGATTATTTACCTCCCCACTCTTTTTCCAGACTCTGGGACCTTGAATTATAAATTAAATGTAAAATTTACTTTCATCTGAAAAGAGGACTTTGGACCACACAGTCCAGTTATTTTTCTCCTTAGCCCAGGTAAGACGCTTCTGATGATGTTTCTGTATCAGAAGTGGCGTGGTGACTCTTGATGCACTGACTCCAGCTTCAGTTCACTCCTTGTAAAGCTCTCCCAAGTGTTTGAATCTGCTTTGCTTGACAGTATTCTCAAGCTTGCGGTCATCCCTGTTAATTGTACACATGTTCCTACCCAATTTCTTCCTTTCAGTCAACTTTGCATTCAATATGCTTTGATACAGCACTCCTTGAACAGACACCCCTCTGTGACTTACCCTCTTTGTGGAGGGTGTCAATGATCATCTTCTGGACCATTGCCAAGTCAGCAGTGTTCCCCATTATTGTGGTTTCAAAGAACAAGAGATACCCATAATTTGAACTGTATGGATGGTCATTTATTAAAACTCAAATGTAAATATTATAATATTTTGAGATACTGATTTTTGACTTTCATTAGCTTTAAGCTCTAAACATCAAAATTAAAACAACATTTTGTTTTACTTTACATGTAAAGAATCTAAAATATATTCAAGTTTTACTTTTTGAAATAGGTTACAAGAAACTTTTTCACCATATTATTTTTTTTTAGATGTACCTGTACTTTTTACTTGATGATGTTGTAATGTGGTGTAAAATGCTATATATTTTTTTTTCTAAACCATAAGAAACATTCATATTTTGAAAGACTTGGATAATGCAAGTTTAGTTCAGACAGTAAAATGTAATGTGGTGCAACTCCCTGAAAACCCAATGATATACATGAATGAAAGATATTTGTCAAAGTAGATAATAATAATAATAATAATAAATTAAGCATTAAAAAGGAATAGAAGTTTTTAAAAAACATATAGTGTGTACAGTGACACATTGTAAGTATAATTAATTGTAGTTGCTGACATTGTCTGACATATGAAAAGCATATATTACTGTAGGTATTTTATCTCCCTTTGATACATGTTTCCACTTCTCTTGGAAGGGTTTTCAGTAAATACTGGAATATGGCTGAGAGATTTGTTCCCAAGTAGACTCAAGAGCATCACTGAGGTCAGGTGAAGGGATTTCGTGTGCACTTGGCATTCCCATTCAAGTCTGGGCTTCGCGCAGGTCAGTCAAGTTCTTCCATACCAGTAAGTTATTTATTTATGGATCCGCTTTGAGCACAGGCATGTTGTCCTGCTGGAGCAGAGAGAAGTTCCGCTCATAACTGCGGAAAATGTTAGTTTAAGGACATGTATTTTCTAAGCAATCTGACTTTCAACTCTTGCTCTTTTGACTTGGGTTGGTAAGCAACCATACAAAACACTCAAACAATGCTCCAGCAACCATTCGGTTATTTTTATATTATTTATCAGCTAATATAATAGATCCCCCCTTTCTATGTAAAGCGCTTTGAGTACTCAGAAAAGCACTATATAAATGTAACAAATTATAATATTGTCACAGGTTGGTGAGGCACAATAGCACGAGGACGACAGATAAACAAAAAGGTATTTTATTTAACAAATCCAGGAGATAAGCAAGTAAACCAACATAACATGGATGAGACTGGACGAAGACTAAGGGAGAACTGATGACTTATAAAGCATGAACCAAACAAAGGGAACTAATGAGCTAATTAAGACAACAGGTGAACTGAATGACTAATTAAACAGGATGGGGAAAACTAGGTCAAAGAAAGACATGGCAAAACAGAACAGAAACGTGACATTTCGGCCCCTCCCGGAACGGCGCGTCCTTGCGGCGACAACGGTCCTACAGAGAAGGGAGGGTGGGGGTTCAGAAGGCAGGTGAGGAGCAGATGAGGGGCAGGCAATGGGAAAGGGGCAGAAAAAAAAGTCACAAAATAATTCCATGGGGGAGTGGAGGGTGGGAGGAGCCAGGGAGGAGCCTGGAGCAGGAGGAGCTAGATGAAGATCCAGAGACCAGCCATGAAGAGGCCCCAGGGCAGAGTCAAGGAAGGGAGGGAGGAGCCAGGGTGGACAAGGCCTTGACAACACCCTGGGGGACGACTGACGGAGATGGAGCCATTGGAAGGGGAGCCCAGGATGGAGCCGAGCAGACGGAGAGCCAGGGTGACATCGAGGATCCGGAGGGCCTAGGCGGAGCCAGCGGCTCAGGCGACTGAGACGGAGGCGGGGAGCCGGAATGCCGCAGCGGAGCCTGAGTGACAGAGGACAAAGGTAGAGCAGAAGGGAAGGAGGAGCCTGACAGAGCCGGAGGGGAGGAATGACAAGGTGAAGACAGAGGAGTGGAGTCCTGAGGCGGCGGATGATCAATGACTGACCAAGGCGGAGCCGGAGGGACGAGGGAGCCCGGTGGAGCTGGTGGGAGGATGGGCCGAGATGGAGTCCAAGGCTTGGAGGCTGGAGGTGGAGCCCGGGGATCCTCACGCCTGGGTGGAGCTGGAGGCTGGAAGTCCTGAGGCGGCGGATCAGAGCGCCCAGCTGGCGCAGACTGAGGGCGAGCTGAGGGCCTGGCAGGAACCAGCGGAGACAGAATAGAGGAAATGGCTGGATTTGGGAGAGGAGGTGGGAGAGTGAGGCTGGGAGGGAACACAGGAGCACAGAAGCTGGACGGAACCAGCGGAGATGCAGGAGATCCGGGGCTGGGCGGAACCAGCGGAGACACAGGAGTACAGGAGCTGGGCGGAACCACCTCCCCGACCCAGTCGATCAAATCCACTTCAAAGAAGTCCATAAGCTCCTCAATATATTTTCTAGAGGCCAGTTGCAAACCACCCTCAACGTCGAGAGTGTGGGCAGGGCTTCCCTCCAAGCCCTCGATCTCCACTAAAACTCCCTCAGGAACAGACGATAATGCCGGCTCACGCACTTGGTCAGAACACTCCTGAGGCTCAGGCTCTGGGGTGACAATTGGCTCAGTTGCGGGCTTCAGCTCTGGCTCAAGTGTCACGGCAGGCTCAGGCTCTCTGTCTGGAGTTGGCTCAGGCGATATCTCCATGCAGCCGGATGACGGCTGGCTGGTCACTGGTTTGGGAGTGGGGCTGGAGATGTCCTCAGCAGGGCAGATGGAGAAGTATAGTCCATTATTCTCCAGCACCCACTCCACACATGTGGCGAAATTGTCCCAAGGACCGCTCCCAGGGAGGCGTGCCTCAGACCACTCGCTGAGGCTAGAGATGTAGAACACACAAAGCGAGCGGTCTGGATAGTGTGTTAGGCATGCCAACTCCAAAAAATCCCTGGTGTGAGGCTCTAGGGAGCGGCCCTTCTGCTCAAGGCATAGCAGGGCAATATTGGGATTGTCCATGGTGACAGGGAGTGGGGGAAAAAGTAAACAAAAACGCCGCAAAAACTGTATTGGTCCGTTCTTCTGTCACAGGTTGGTGAGGCACAATAGCACAAGGACGACAGAGATAAACAAAAAGGTATTTTATTTAACAAATCCAGGAGACAAGCAAGTAAACCAACATAACGTAGACGAGAACAGATGAAGACTAAGGGAGAACTGATGACTTACAAAGCATGAACCAAATAAAGGGAACTAATGAGCTAATTAACCCTTTAACGCGTACGATCACACTGGTGTGATCAGTCTTGGCTGGTCCCTGGAGCGTACGATCACACCGGTGTGATTAGAACGTTCAGTGCGTCACGTCATCAACTGCTGAATTCAAATCTGCTTTTGCGCGTTGGTTGGCGCTGATCCAGAGACAGACGCGCTCAGTGCCACAACTATTCACTGTTTTCAACCACATAATGTTTATTTTAAGTTTCAGACATTTAAATTCACAAGTAGTAGCAAAACAATAAGTTTATAGTTTGTAAAATACACACTCTCTATGGAAACGGCAATAACAATCCATTCATTTGACCTTGAACTACATATATTTATATCAGATGCACATTGTGTAGATAACTATGAAGTTTATTATATTTTTCTCCCAGTTCACCGGCCTCTTATTTTCATGTATTTCGGGAGAAGAGGATGAATCAACGCATGTAAATCTAGATCCGATTCTCACCCGCACTAACGGTACATGGTAATGAAGGATATGGCTGCGTTCATTATCTGAGATTATAATATTTAAAAAGACCTATATATTTAGTCATGAATTGCCATAGGATGAAATGTAATGTTAATTGAAATTGAATAAAAATATGAATTTGAAATAAAATTATGCCTCAGAGCCATTTTTGTGACGTCATTTTTACCTCAGTTCCGTCAGACTCACGTCAACACACTAACAGTGCAATTACCTGAGGAAAATAATTTACCAAAGACATCAAAACCTCAATTTCTGTAAAAATGTTGAGAAAAAAACTGACAGATGAGGAGATTAGAGAAATATTTTTTAATTCTGATGAAGAAGTATATTCTGACAGCGAGACAAGCGAGAGCGATTCCGATGATGAGCTCCCACCCAATCTCCAGGGCCTTGAAAATGGTGATGCTGGTCTCTCTGCCGCAACTCGTACACAGGGAGACACATCCAATTTAGCAGAGCAGGTAAGCTCTCCCTGGACAGCTACCAGCAACTTTACCCCTCCTGGACCAGGTATCACCTTTGACAGCTCGAAGTCTGGAACGCAAACCCCTCCTGCATCTGCCACTGAGGTCCAGTGCTTCAAGCTGTTTTTTACAGAGGATCTTGTCGGAGAAATTGTGAAGGATACAAATAGGTATGCCTCAGAACTCCAGGAGAAGATGGCACCAGGAGTGTTGGGAAAGATGGCAAGGTGGGTGCCAACTACCATCAAAGAAATGTACTTGTTCTTCTGATGGGAGTCATCAAACAACCATCTCTCCGGCATTATTGGAGCACCGACCCGTTACTGCAGACCCCTTTTTTTGGAACGCGGTTTTCACAGGACCGCTTCCTCCTGCTCCTCCGCTGTCTGCATTTCACCAACAGTGCAAGAGTTAGTCACCATGATCCACTGCACAAAATAAGACGCATATTTACTGCCATTACCTCCTCCTTTCGTCGTGTTTTTGTCCCATATAAAGATCTCTGTGTGGACAAATCATTGATGAAATGGAAAGGCAGGCTGGCCTTCCGTCAGTACATCCCAACAAAAAGAAGCCGATTTGGAGTGAAGTTTTTAGTCTTGTGTGATGTGCTGACCGGATATGTGCAAGACATGGTAGTTTATACCGGATCCACTACCGACATCTGCCACTATGAGGGATTAGGCATATCTGGTTCGGTTGTAATGACCCTACTTGCACCTTATCTGGGAAAGGGCCGCATCCTCTATGTGGACAACTGGTACAGCAGTCCATCGCTGTTCCAGCACCTCCTCTCTTATGGCACAGGGGCCTGTGGCACTGTGCGGGCCAACAGGAAAGGAATGCCGTTTTTCACTGGAAAAATGGTGAAAGGGCAAGTTGAATGCAGACAGAACAGAACACAGCTGGTGGTAAAATGGCATGATAAGAGAGATGTTCTCATGCTTACCACGGTACACTCCTCCATGATGTCAGCCACAGGGAAAGTCGATCATGTCACCGGTGAGAGGAAGGTCAAGCCTCACTTTGTCCTTGAATACAACAAAAAGATGGGGGCAGTCGACAGGGCTGACGTGGTAAAAGGCTTTCTTGAGTGTGCCAAGAAAGTGGTATAAGAAGATCTTCTTTTATCTGCTTGACTTGCTGTGCTGAACAGCCACATTTTTCACCGCCAACTGTCAGGTTAGAAATTTACACAACCATCTAAAATAACCATAACTTATATTTACAATGCACAAATGTTGTGTTCACAAACAAACTGTCCTTTACTTACACTCTACATTATTTCTAACTTCCCAAAAATGTAATTTACTATCAACAGGACAGGTCACCACTTCCCTGGAGTTCAGGACAAACCTGATGAGAGGGCTGCTGGAGGAGTATGGCACAACCCGGTCCCGTCCACCCAAAAGGGGCCGCCCTGCTTTGGACACTCCTCTCTGGTTAACAGTAAGGCGTTTCCCTGCTGAAGTCCCGCAGACCAGCGCGCAGGGCAGCAGGACCAGGCGGCACTGCAAGGTCTGCCTCTCCAGCTCTCGGAAGAGAAAGGAGAGGCGTCTCACAAAGTACATGTGTGTGCCATGCAACACTCCATTGTGTGCCACGCCATGTTTTGAGGAGTACCACACACTAAAGAATTACCGAAAAAAACAGCAACACACAAATCAATATAAACTCTAATAATCCATGTAAATAATAATAAATCTCAATTTTTTTTTATAATTTCAGGTAAAAATGGTTTTACTCAGTCATTCCTGTAAAAATATTTGCACTGATATTGTTTTAGTAAATCTGTAAATAATTAGTAATTTATCAATTATTTCAATTACACTTTGTTATACATCAAATTTTTGTCAAATTATCTATAATTTTTTTTATACAAATAGTTTTCTGCTCCCTGTTAATGGTTGATATTAATAAACATGGTCACAATTGCATGTATTGTGCATTTCTCTTGTCAGTATTTGTAATACATATGAATTTAATGTTATGTTTGTTACTAACAAAACAAATCAACCCCACAGCGCATATTTGTTACCATATACACTCTTTCCCTTCATGTGGATGCATTTGAGCAGTTAATGGTCAGTAAGTAAAAGGTATAACTTATGTTGAATGCTACTTTCAACAACAACCCAATTCTAACTTTAGCGGGTAAAATGCAAAAACAAAACTCAAACCTCAAACTGTGCATACGAAAAAATAAACATTAGATGACGTCCATAGCAATGTGTCAGTCAGATTAGTCAAAATAGTAAAAAAGCACACCATTACAATATTACGTTCAGAACAACATATCTGATGTCGGTGAATTGCAATTATGTTATGTTTATGCGTTTTATAGTCCATGCATATCTACAATATAAGTAGTTTGGGCACATTCTAAACTTAAACATTACTCCCCAACTAGTCGCCCTCGTGTGCGACAGCTGCCATGTGCTCATGTAAAGCGAACAAAGTAATAGTTAAATAAAACGGCTGTATAAAGTGTTGCTTGATGTTTATTACAGTTTATAAACGTTTGCAATTAATTTTGTGAGGTTTTAAAGTGAAAACAGAGCAAACATCCTAAATTACACACCTGCACGCTCTCATCCAGGCGCTCCAGCGGTGAAGTATTACGCCACTGCTGAGCGTCACGTGACAAGCTCACTGCGTATTCCGCGGAATATTTAATTTTTTTGAATTATTTAATAGCCATTTGAAATAACGGTAAAAATAAACTACGCTAGGGAGGCAGGCAGCAGATTTGGAACATACGTGTGAAAAGGTTAAGACAACAGGTGAACTGAATGACTAATAAAACAGGATGGGGAAAACTAGGTAAAAGAAAGACATGGCAAACACAACAGAAACATGACAAATATAGTATAATTAATAATTTTAAACTGCCTTTTATTTTAATATTTTCAGTGTTTTTTTACACTTTTATTGATTTTGTTTCAGTTTTAGTCAATTCAGTTTACTTATTTTTTTTGTTATTTTCATGTGTTTTTGGCATTTTTTTACTCCCTTATTTTTATATTCTTTAAATATTTTATTAAAATGTTGGTCTTAGTAATTTTAGTACTTCAACTGAAACTTATTTCAGTTAGTTACCGGGGCAACATTTCTAATTTGTGTAATGTATTTTAAAGCTATTATTTCAGCTTTGGGGAAACATTTATTAAAGATTCAATATTACTTTGATTGAAGTGATATTAATCTTTAACTTATGATTTATACCTTATTAATGACTCGTCCAGTGACCATTAACATCAGTATATCTTTAACAATTTAGTTTATCTTACTTTGTGGCCAATGATAAAACAAACAAAATTAGTACTTCATCAAATTTTGAGCTAGGTAACGCAATCTTTAGCAAATAGTTTAAAACTTGAAAATCACATCACAAGACACCATTCTTTCTAAATGAAACGGAGGTTTATTTGCTAACTGTTATTCTACAATACATGATGGACTAAACGTAATAAAACACATACACATAAGCACGCACACACACACACACACACACACACACACACAGGAGTTTTGCGGTTAGAAGATAGTTTAAATCTAGCACTCTTTTGCTATCTCGTAACTTTACCAGAAGTAGATCACAGCAGATACTTTGCTATCTTTACTGTATACAGATCAATTCACCAGTTTCCAGCAACAATAGTGATTTGTTTGGTTTACTTGCTTTCATGTTGAGTTGGACAGCTGATCTGGTGTTTCAGCGTATTTCCGCATGGTCGACGGGATACCTCCGGGGCTGCTGGTTGCGTCATTGCGTGATGTCACTGGGGAACCCTTCTCGTGATAGGTGGCTCCATTTTAAACGGCCCGATTTGGGTCCACCCATGGGCGACTGTCCTAATCAGATTGTTCTTGTGGGGCGGAGTCCCGCCCCGCACTGCTTTTTTTTTCGTGCCTATCTTATTGGCCTAGTTATTTCATCCCATGAAGAAAATATGGAAAACAGATTTCTATATGTGTTGTAATCATACATTATGATGATAAAACTTTCTTCCATACCAAATTATTGCTGACGAAATCACCTTTCAATCAACATCAAAAATTCAGTATTTGAAACACCCAAAGTATAAATACTAATTTGTATATATTACACAGGTTAAGGCAAAGATAAACAAAAATATCCTAAATTCTAAATAATCACACCAAGCATATGAACTAAACACTAGTGATCTGTTTACAGGGAAAAGTTATATGTCACAGGTTAAGAAAATACCATTGGTTCCACTACACAGTAAGCTTATGTAAAGGAAAGGCACTTGACCCAGCTCATGCCATACTAGTTGTTGAGGTAGCGGAGGATGTTAGCAAAAATGTTAAACAAAATAACCTTATCAGGTTCCTTTGATGTGTAAGAGCCTGTGGTAATGTGGGCCTGTCCACACAAGTGCTACAGAGGGCTTCTTGAAGTAGTTGATAATCAGTCTTTGTGTGAGCAGGCTGCCGGTCCAGGAAGCTGCACACTTCAGGACTGGATGTCGTTCGGAGTAAATAGAGTTTATATTTATCCATAACGTTAGGTCACATTTCCAGATGGAAGTCGATATCTTGGAGATAAGCTTGGAAATTTTGGCTATTTGGCACGCTGGAGTTGAATTTGCCAATGTTCCAAAAAAAATGTATTCTATGACACGTGAAATTGTTGCATCGCTGATTGATTTTATATTAGAGAAAAACATGTTTGTCTGCAGAGATTTTCTTTTCTGGCTGGACCACCGGTTTAATATCGTTACTACTGTTTGTTTGTAAATTTTATAATTTTCTTCACTACTTCAACGTATGATTTTATACTCATTGTTGAAATAAAAGATTGTCCCAACTGGTAATTCGTTTCTCTGACTTCATAAAACTTCTTTAATTAAAACATTTAAATTTAGCACTAGGAGACCTAGTTTTTAAAAACCTAAAACGCCATGAGAGTAAGGCCTAACAATTACAAAATAGGTGGGAAAATAAGATAAGGATGGTGAAACTACGGTACGCAAATTCAAACAGAAAGAGCGAACAAAGTCATGGAAACATAAAATCGCTCTGGTTTCAAAGCGTAAGGTAATGAAAAATTTTGCTGTTTATAGTATCTTACGACGGCGTGACGAGACCTAGAACAGTAGTGCCATTAAACATGAAAGTAGATAGAAATATAAACCAGAATACAGCTCTGATGTGACTTATCTCAAAAATAAACAGTTGCATTTGCTAACGAACTATCGTAATGTATGACATATTAAAATATGTTGGTATAGTGCAGACGAGGACAAAAACTACTTGCCACGTTTTCATATAAAGAAGAACAAAATATTAAGACATCTGTTTTCTGGGTCAGACCTAGTCATGAATCCATGAATCATTCTGTCTTTCACTAAAAACGACTTATCAACTGTAAGTAATTTACCTATCTATTGTTTAGAGACATACATGAAAGAAACATGTATCTACGTATGCACTGTAAACTGCGTACCTTTAAGTGTAATAGTTAGAAAAGTCTGAAGTGCAATAGTTGCATAGGTAACAGAAAGACACAAACACCTGCTTTTCATGCTCGGTTTGTCTTGTGAACACACACACATAGTAGACAGACAGAAAGATGCCCTAAAATAAATATTATTTGCTTAGTCTTAAGCAGCGTCATGTAGAGGGAACTGTAATTTAATTGATCAATAAAAACAATTATTTTGCCGTATTTATTTTGAGAGTTTAACTCTGTTAACCCTAATCACAGAATAATGCAATATCGGAAAATTATCAGTCTGAATATAAAACACCGTATTTAATTTCTTCACTTAGAGAATTTGTAAGTTGTTGCATTTTCTTTAACACTTGCAGGCTTATGAATAAGAGGAAAATAATAACTAGAATAAAGAATATTGAGAAAATCTACAGTAAGGGTAAAACATTTTTCGGACCAGTTATGTTATTGTGGCGAAGAATAATAATTTGTCCTCCCTCTCCATCCATCTCAGCTATCATAGATGTTTTGTCTGTCTGTCTGTCTTTTGGGACAGGTTTTTGATTGAATTAAGTGTTTTAAGGTGAGCAGAATGCATTAGTTTAATAGTATTTGATAAATGTTTTTGTATTGAATGTATTGAAGTGGCTGTTTAACAAGTTTGAAATGTTTTAATGTTCCTGTTTAACTATATTACATTCAGCATACTGTAAATAAAGCGGTTAAATGAGAACGTAGTATTATTTCAATTAATTCCGTGTTAACAAACAGTACGTACTTCAGCGTTTTTTTGTGTGATTTCATAATAAAAGCATCTAAAATGTTAACAGAATATTATCTTTTATATTAAACCTTAATAAAAATGTTAAGTAACATGCAATTTTGTAAGACATGAACCAAATGTGTTAATGTTATCTGTCTTCTTACACACTTTTTGTGCACTATCAATTTTAAAAGCATATGATTTATTGTTCATGCAGATTATATTTTAAAATTGTTAAGACAAATCAATGAGTTTATAAGACCGATTACTTTTTTTCAACAGACTTATGCTTTAGACATGTAGAACCACATTTATATCATTAAAACTTCATCAGGATAAATGAACAAAAGTTGCCTTCACACTGTTAAATTTATTTGAATGTTTCACTTATATAAAAAGACACTAAGTTGTTAGAAAAGAGATGTATACCGACGTTCATTGAACTGAACTGTGGGAAAGAATTGATTCGCAAGAACTGAATCAGGCTTTGCATCATTACCGGAGATCGCACACACACACACACACACACACACACATACATACACACACCAAAAAAAGTTGGGGTTTGTAAAATCGCAACACGGAAGAAGCGTATTGTAAAACTTCAGTTCCCTTATGAACTAAGTTTTCTTTCTGTGTTTTGGATCACTTCTAAATCAAATCAGAAACATAGGTTGGATGTTGTGAGCGAAGTCTTCTACGGATCCGGGAGAAACAAAAACATGATGCAGAGAGGCATCAGGCTTTTGAACTCATTTATTCTAAGACCAGCATGCCTTTATATATGGTACCAGATAGTTTTGTATTACAGGAGGTTCACAAAATGACCAAATAAGGTACAGAAAACATAGCATGACAGACACAGAATGAATGCATTCTTTCTCTACTTATAGCCACCTGTCCAGCGACCTCCTCTTATAGCCAAGAGCAACATAAACAGCAAGCTTTTTACCATATGCAGCTTTGTATTCACTTATGCGGAAATTAAATCTTAACAGTTGCCCCCTTTAAGTCATTTATGACTTAGCAGTAAATTTTCCGCACTAATGATAAACAGTAAAAGTAAAATGAAAAAAGTCCTAATCTAACGCCCTGTCTGGTCTGAACAGGTTTTTATCTCTGACTATAAATTACATTCGGGTTCGTGGTCACCTTGTCTCCTGGTCTTGCCTGGGCAACATGGTAACCTTTCATAATCACACTTAAAGATGATTTCAATGCACGGCGAATCATAGCCATAATACAGGGCCATAAGCAAAGCAAAACCAGAATGCATGAAATAATTATGACGATTAAAATTAGCCAATGTTCGATTTTCTGGAATAGGCTGGAAAAACTCAAACTCCAGTCCCAATCATCTCTATTCCTCTCTCGGATTGTCATCTCAACAACTGCTTTGGTGATGTTCTTGATCCCTTGGTCAATCAAATGTCCATCTGCATCATTATCTGGAACATAAGTACAACAACTATTGCCAACAATAACACATACATTCACATAACAATTACCTTTCATGTCACTTGTCTTTACAGTGTAATTAGCCAATCTCCACCACATGTTTGTAGCATATGAATTTTACATTTACATATGAGTGTGGTGGATAGTCATGGTCTAACCATGAATCATCTTCATCTATTAATCTAATTGATTAATAGTAGATATATAATTGACATGTTGGACAATTTAGACCCAAATGTGTAACAGGGGAACCTTCAGAGGTGATCGGGAAGCTATTAATGGAGCAAAAGTTTGTCCAGGCCCTATGTTCAGCCGACAGGTGACCCCCTTGCCCACTAAAAGAGCGAGGATCTTCTGTCTGGCACAAGCCCTCTCACCAGTGCCCTGTCACACACTTTGGGCAGGCTTCTTAGGCCCTACAGTGTCAATTGGTAATGCGTATGTTGATAGATGTTTCAGCCTGGATGCATGAATCCACTGCGGTTGATGATCAGTTAGCACTCCAGTCCTGGTCACTGCGATGACTACAGCTGGCCCCAAATATCTCGGTTCCCCCACGGCAACTGGTTTCAGACTCCGAATCAGCACCTATTGGCCTGGAACGAAATTATGGGTGGGCTTATCTGACGGAATAGGGAGAGAAAGAGAAACATCAGCAGCCACAGAATTCAGTTTGTCAATAAGGGAAATCACGTAGTCATCCAGGATCACCTCCATGTCTCCTAGGGAAGAAATGCCTGCGCGACCTTTGACCCAAGGGGTCGGGAAAGGTCTCCCCATTAAAATCTCAAATGGTGAGTATTTTGTCGTTGAGGATGGGGTCATTCTAATTTATGCTGTCTGACTGGTAACACATCTGGCCATTTCCTGCTTGTTTCCATACAGGCTTTCGTGATCTTATCTTTGATTGTTCGATGAGTTCGTTCCACTACGCACGATGATTGTGGGTGGTAGGGTATATTATAGTGCCAATATGGACAATGTTTTAGCCAATAGTTTAGTTACTTTTGATGTGAACGGTGTGCCGTTGTCACTTTCAATGGTCATAGGAATGCCAAAACGAGAAATTACTTCTTTCGACAGTATTTTCACTACCATTTTTGCATCCTCTTTGGCTGCATAAAAACTTCAGGCCATTTGAAAACCTATCGGCGATAGTTAACATGTATTTTAGATTTCAGACTGCTGGCATATGAGAAAAATCTATTTGAAGGCACTGAAAAGGCGCTTCTGGAAACGGTATTGCGTCATGTGGCGTTTTCCGGTGAGGGTTTGTGTTGGCGCATATTAAACAGGAGTCTAAAATTAGTTTGACCATTTTAGCTGTATCCTGTATACAATACAGGCGATTAATTGTCTGTGTAACTTTAGATGCGCTATTGTGCGAAATACCGTGATAATGTCTTATCAATATCACCAAGGACAGTTTTGGTAATGCTATTCTACTGTTTGTATCTCTTATCAAACCGTTAGCATCTGGTACGCATCCATTTTCTGCCTAATGTTCCATGTCTCCCTGTGTGGGCTGACTTTGCAATATTTTCAAATCTATGTCAGGAACGCATGATACATGTACAAACATCATTGTTTCTACGTCCCTATTCTGCGCTCTCTGATATGGGGAAAATTCTGCATGTTCCGCGGCCCATTTGGCCATTTCATCAGCATTTCTGTTGCCAACAGCATCTGGTTCATCTCCTGACGCATGTCCCTTGACCTTCACTACAGCTAGTTCAGATGGCAACATTACAGCTTGTAATAAATCTACCACCAACCCTGCATGTGATATTGGTTTGCCCTCAGATGTCTGAAAATTGAGCCTAACCCAAGTCTGGGCGAAATCTTGAACGACCCCATACGAATATTTATTATCCGTATAAATGGTGGCTTTTTTGCCTTTTGTTAACTCACAGGCTCTTGTTAATGCAATTATTTCCGCAGCCTGTGCTGAGTTATGGTTCAGGCGATATGCCTCCACCCTCTCACCCGCTTGAGTCACAATGGCATATCCACACAGATACACCCCGTCAGATGGCCTTGAACATGAGCCATCTATATATAAGTGCTCTCCCCCATCCAGGGGCGTATCTTTCAGATCGACCCTGGCCAAAGTGGAGCTTTCAATATCATTCATGCAATCATGTGGTACAGCTTCAGTGATCAATGTGGATAAGCCATATAGCGATTGAACTGCAGGATTACAAACTGAAGTGGGCTTAATAATTAAATTTTCCGTGGCTAGGAGTGTAGCTTCATAGCCAGACCGTCTCTGGGCCGTCATGTGCTGTGTTTTCAAATTTTGCAAAACAACACCCACCTGATGAGTGGTGTATAAAATTAAAGGATACGATAAAACAATTTTTTCAGCCATTCTAACCATCTCCGCCGCTGCAGCCACAGCACGAAGGCATGCAGGCATACCAAGAACTATCGAGTCTAATTGTCTGGACAAATAAGAAACAGGGCGTGGTTTGCCACCATGCTCTTGGGTTAAAACACCCATTGCAACACCCACAGTCTCTCCCGCATGCAAGTGAAACGGCCTGGAATAGTCTGGTAGTCCCAAGGCAGGAGCGCATGTGATAGCAATCTTCAATGCTTCAAAATGCTAATTCGCTTCAGAAGTCCAGTTCAGCGAGTTTCTCGGACCCATTCCATGTTGAATGAGACATCGTAGGCCTTTGTCATGGTACGCACTGTCAGGTATCCATGCACGACAATAGTTCACCAACCCCAAAAAACTTTGTAGCTGTGTCACAGTTTCAGGAGTACGCATAGTCTTTATCAGCTGCACCCTCTTAGCTGAAATGGCCTTCAGTCCTGGTTAAATGATGTGACCCAGGTAATGGAGCTTGGGTAGCACCCACTGTAGTTTTTCATTCGAGGCCTTAAATCCAGCACTCGCAAGCACATTGCAGACAACAATTGAAGCCTGCAAACAATCAGCCTCAGTTTCAGCGGATATTAAAATATCATCTGTATAATTCAGCACACAAACCGTGGATGGCAGGTTTGTGACAGTGTTCAAAACACGTTTCACCGTAGCGGTAAAGACTGCAGGGCTATCAACAAATCCTTGAGCAAGGCGTGTCCAGGTCAGCTGCACACCTTTAAATGTAAAAGCAAACAATGGCTGAGTCTCTGCATGAACGGGGATGGAGAAGAAGGCTAAACACAAATCCACCACCGTGAAACAGGTGTGATTGTGTGGTATAGAATTTAAAATAGTCGGCACATCAGGCACAATCGGGGCCAGAGGAATTATTAAAGAATTAATAGCCCTCAAGTCTTGTGTTAAACGCCAACTCGTTCCATCAGCTTTCCTGATGGGATTGATTGGTGTATTGTAAGGTGAGTGAATGGGGACAATAACCCCTTGTTTTAAGAAATTATCAATCACCGGTTGAATACCTTCAAATTTTTCAGGTGACAATGGATATTGCTTCATGTACACAGGTTTCTGTGTGATCAATTTCGCCTTGTAAGGGGGTATGTTTACGAGGCCTGATTCATCTTTATACTGTGTCCACAACGACGGGTTTGCCTCTGTAATGTTGTATTTAAATCGTTGTGGTTCGTCATTGCTCATGAAGTATGGCATTACGTCCACAGATGCATATGGTAAATCTGAAAGCAAAGAGAAATTAACAGAGCTGTCTGAAAATACAATTTCAATGGCAAGTTTATGCATGAGATCTCTGCCTAAAAGATTAAATGGTGAATTTGGAGTAATTACGAATTTGTGAAATAAAGGCAGGCGATTAAGTACCTTTACCTCAATGGCAGGTGTCATGTGACAAATAATGTCAGTTCCTGAAACCCCAACAGAGCGCATAGTACGATTTGTGATCGGCCCTTCATAAAATTTAGCAGAAATAGATGAACACGTAGCACCCGTGTCGATCAAAAATGAGTAATCTACCCCATTCACTTCTAAACTTAGAATGGGTAATTCATCCGTGCGATTGCTAACAGAAAAACAAATCATTGACTGTACATCTGCACTGACATTGCTCTGTGGGCATCCCTATTCATTTTTTGGTTTATTTCGTTTATCCTTCTTGTTTATCCAAGACACCTGATTTTGAGCAGCATATTTACTGTCATTAAGTGGCGATTGAGAATGGTTTGTCTGTTGAGGCATACGTGTACTCTCATGTGCCTGCTTCAGCCGACATTCCCTTATCCAGTGCCCTGCCTTTCCGAAATAACAAGCACGTTCCAGATCTTTTAGGACCTCCCCCGAGGCGGGCTCCGACTATACTGAGCGCCGCCCCTTTGGATTCGTTTGGAATACACAGAGGGAGCAGTCATTCGTTGTTGTGGCGCTGAAAACATAACTTCCTGTTTCGGTTTAAACATAAATTAAGTGAACCAACCCAGAAGCGTCTAACTCACGAATTCGTTTGCAAAAATTTTGCAAAACAGTTTGTTGCATTAAATTAGCAGTTGTTACACGAACCAAATGTGCCAAATCTGGATTCATATTATTTAAACACGTATTTATAAACAGTGAGGACAGTTCACCGCCTATACGAGCGTCTTCTTCCCACACACGTTTAAAACGAAAAACAAAAGCAGATGCGGTCTCGTCCTTATTTTGCTTGGTATTAGTGGCATGGGTCAGATCCCTACATACATGAGCACGAGCGTCTAGAAAATTCTTAACCTGTTTAAAGAATTCTGTGACATTTTCGGGATCAGCCCACCAAAATTCATGAGGATCACGTTGTATACCATTGCCATCTAATTCGCCATGATCAATATTTAAAGCAGGGATTTCCGCAATAAGAGACGATTCAGTAACATCATCCGCCAAAACTCATAATAAGATTGATCTGTAATCAGAGCCGCTTAATTGTGCATAATGTGTGTGAGCGCAAAACATCTACAAATTTGTTAGAATTAGTCGCGTTCGGGAGAGTTTTACAAATAGTATCAATGTCAGTCATTGTTGCTGGTTTAAGAATAATTCTAGGTCCTTCTTGAACCCACGCCATTAACGGCTCAGCTGTATTCTGCATGAGTACAGTTTCTTTGTTGATGGGAAAGGGAGGGGTTGCACAAGACACATAGGGATGTAAGGAAGGATATAAATTTGAACTGGTCTGAGCATTATTTTGGACATTAATTATGGCTGTATCATAAGGTGGCGGTGTTTTTACAGTCGACGGCAAATCGTTTGATATTTTGCTTGCTTTATTAATACGTTCGAGACCTTGGTTCCATATTATTCTCATTTTTTTTCCAAATTTCATACGATTCGCTCATATATTTATAATCCCATTGAGGATCACCCCAACCTTTTTTAACCATAGATTTCATTAATTCCATATCATTTTCTTTAAAAGATCAGAATCTCGGATATTGGTCAATTTGCAATCCGGCGCTTTCAGACCATCCGGCCAAATTATCAACAAATGGTTGTGTCCAATAACCTTTATCATTTCTGACCATAAAATCTACTGTTTTTTCACCCTGTAGTGGTTTAGATATGTTTTGTCCCATACTCAACGAATGAACCAAGCAAGAGTAAAAAAAAAAACTTACTCAAAGAAGTCCAAGAAAGAACGAAGAGGAGTAACGGAACCCTCAAGCTCCAAAGGTGCGAACTAAATGTCCAAGCACACTCCCATACGGGCCTACAACTGAAACATGTGGCCCCAATTCATCTAACAGTGGGACCCATGGACTTCGTCCATCCAATATACGTGTCAACACTCAACCCGTATCCACTCCTCATTGGGAAAGATCTGCTTAATCGCTTCAAACCTCTGACAGAATTCAAGCACCTAAAGATTTGGACACAAGTCCGTGAGCCTCTGCCCTGCCAGTCATTAGACTCCAACGAGTCACAGTGTCAAGTCACAGACATCACCCATAAGTCAATGATCGATGATGCAGTCACAAAGCCAGGATCTGGACCAAGCACAAACAGCAAGGACCCTTTCCTCTGCTCACTGCAGGAGCCTGAACCAAACACAGGCCCCCTTCAAATCATGACTGTGATAGATGTTCAAGGCACATCAGTGTCCGACACAGCACTAGCCCTGTGGGCAGAGAACTCAGCCGTCAGCCTGAAGCTATTCAGAACACTGAAGCAAAGACATCAGAGTCCACCACATGTCTGAACACAGCCTGCGACAGAATCACCTACACAGGTGAACATCGGGACCCAAAGCTCCTCAAATGACCAAACTGATGTCCTCACCAAAGCAGGTGCATTACATAAAGAGTCCTGGACATTTCATGCCATCCCACCCAACCCTTTGGTGGCAGCAGTAACCCGCCGTCAGCACGCCACTGGCGCGCACACCCCTGCCCCCACCCACATGGCCATATCACCTCAGTTCGCTGCTGACGATCTCCTCACCCTCCAAAACGCGGATTTGTTACTACGAACCATGGCAGCTCAAGATGTCTGACCCATTAGAACATCCCATTTCCCTCCACGGACCTAAACACATCCTCAGAGCTCCGCACGCTCCACTATATCAAGAACATGCTGCATCTGCGAGACGGTGTTCTCACGTATGTCCCTGAGCCACTCACTGCGCCAAAGCTCGTAGTACCTCATGGCCAAAGGGGGATGATGTTGACACACGCACACGATGCACCATGCGCAGGACACTACGGTGTCAAGGCCACCTATGAAACACTCAAGCAAGTGGCATACTGGCCTGGCATGCAGCAAGACATAGCATAATACGTTAAAGGATGCCTGATGTGTTGCCAGTCTCAACCGGCAAATCCAAACCACCGACATGAAAAGGGGGAAAATCAAACCCACTGACACAGACCGACAACCAAATGCTCTACACCACACAAGCATAAGTACTGTCATTTTAGGAAAACATATAGCAACCATGCTTAGACACAACCCATACTCTCTCCTCCGCAGCACTGCTAGGACCAATCTCTAGTAGAGAGGAGTTACTCCACACATGTGACACTCGTTTGCAGTCTCACGTCATTCTGTGTCCTTGTGTCTCTTTGTTTTTTTTTTGGTGTTCTTTCTCTCGTGTCTCACCTTGTGTTTTTCCTTTTCCCCTCTCACTATGATCTCCTTTACCCTCTAGCCCCCTCAGCAGGATAATCCCTTAAACAATCCTTGAATCCAGGCCTTGAAATTGAGATCGACCCCCGTCAGTAAAGTCGTCGTAACTCGTTGTGAAAACTGTTGTCAACCGATCGAGGCCACCCGCCAAAATCATGACCGACATGATACGCGATGTAAGTTCCTTGATCGACAACTTAGCCATGAATAGGATTCCGTACTACGTGATACCTCTTAGCCTTGTCCAAACGTCCTAACTTCGGCCACTGCGTGCCCTGCTAGTCTCATCCAAACTCATCTCGCCCCTTCCCCGGTAGCAGTATTCCCTGAGAATAAATTATACAGGGTATAATCAGAAGTGAAATGTAAATCAAATCAGGTCCGCTCAGTGGACAGTGCAAAAAAAAAAAAAAAAAATTATATAAAAGAAACACAACACAAGAGCATATACAGTGGGTACGGAAAGTATTCAGACCCCCTTAAATTTTGCACTCTTTGTTATATTGCAGCCATTTGCTAAAATCATTTAAGTTCTTTTTTTTTCCTCAATGTACACACAGCACCCCATATTGACAGAAAAACACAGAATTGTTGACATTTTTGCAGATTTATTAAAAAAGAAAAACTGAAATATCACATGGTCCTAAGTATTCAGACCCTTTGCTCAGTATTTAGTAGAAGCACCCTTTTGATTTAATACAGCCATGAGTCTTTTTGGGAAAGATGCAACAAGTTTTTCACACCTGGATTTGGGGATCCTCTGCCATTCATCCTTGCAGATCCGCTCTCCAGTTCTGTCAGGTTGGATGGTACGTTGGTGGACAGCCATTTTAGGTCTCTCCAGAGATGCTCAATTGGGTTTAAGTCAGGGCTCTGGCTGGGCCATTCAAGAACAGTCACAGAGTTGTTGTTAAGCCACTCCTTCATTATTTTAGCTGTGTGCTTAGGGTCATTGTCTTGTTGGAAGGTAAACCTTCGGCCCAGTCTGAGGTCCTGAGCACTCTGGAGAAGGTTTTCGTCCAGGATATCCCTGTACTTGGCCGCATTCATCTTTCCCTCGATTGCAACCAGTCGTCCTGTCCCTGCAGCTGAAAACACCCCCACAGCATGATGCTGACACCACCATACTTCACTGTTGGGACTGTATTGGACAGGTGATGAGCAGTGCCTGGTTTCTCCACACATACCGCTTAGAATTAAGGCCAAAAGTTCTATCTTGGTCTCATCAGACCAGAGAATCTTATTTGTCACCATCTTGGAGTCCTTCAGGTGTTTTAGCAAACTCCATGCGGGCTTTCATGTGTCTTGCACAGGAGAGGCTTCCGTCGGGCCACTCTGCCATAAAGCCCCGACTGGTGGAGGGCTGCAGTGATGGTTGACTTTCTACAACTTTCTCCCATCTCCCGAATGCATCTCTGGAGCTCAGCCACAGTGATCTTTGGGTTCTTCTTACCTCTCTCACCAAGGCTCTTCTCCCCGATAGCTCAGTTTGGCGGACGGCCAGCTCTAGGAAGGGTTCTGGTCGTCCCAAACGTCTTCCATTTAAGGATTATGGAGGCCACTGTGCTCTTAGTGCAGCAGATATTTTTTTGTAACCTTGGCCAGATCTGTGCCTTGCCACAATTCTGTCTCTGAGCTCTTCAGGCAGTTCCTTTGACCTCATGATTCTCATTTGCTCTGACATGCACTGTGAGCTGTAAGGTCTTATATAGACAGGTGTGTGGCTTTCCTAATCAAGTCCAATCAGTATAATAAAACACAGCTGGACTCAAATGAAGGTGTAGAACCATCTCAAGGATGATCAGAAGAAATGGACAGCACCTGAGTTAAATATATGAGTGTCACAGCAAAGGGTCTGAATACTTAGGACCATGTAATATTTCAGTTTTTCTTTTTAATAAATCTGCAAAAATGTCAACAATTCTGTGTTTTCTGTCAATATGGGGTGCTGTGTGTACATTAATGAGGAAAAAAATGAACTTAAATGATTTTAGCAAATGGCTGCAATATAACAAAGAGTGAAAAATTTAAGGGGTCTGAATACTTTCCGCACTCACTGTATATGGTAAAAAAAGAGAAATAAGAGTAAAATGTGCAATGGAATAAAAAGTACAAAACAATAAGATGTGCAAAAAAACAGTATACTGGGATTTAATACATAATAATATGAACAAGAGGGATGTGCAAGGGGGATGTGCAAACGGGTTGTACAGGGTATGTACACAAAGCAGCAATACGGGTGATGAGAATATGGATGATTTACAGTTAACAATGAGTCTTGTAAGTGTTTATGAGACTGGGTTTGTGTTAAGGAGCCTGATGGCCTGAGAGAAGAAGCTCCTCCTCAGTCTCTCAGTTTTTGCCATCATGCTCCTGAAGCGCTTGCCAGATGGCAGTAAACAGAAAAGATGGTTACCGGTGTGAGTAGAGTCTTTGAGGATTTTAGCAGCCCTGCTTTTACAGCATTTGAAGTAGATGTACTGCAGAGAGGGGAGAGCCGACCCTGAGATGCGCTCAGCTAAGCGCACGACTCTCTGTAGGGCTTTGCAGTCCTGGTTTTAGGAATTACCATACCACACTGAGATGCACTGAGTCAATACACTTTCTATGGCCTCTGAATAGAAAGTTTTCAGGATAGCTGGTGAGACCCTGAATTTCCTCAGCTGTCGCAGATGGTACAGTCTTTGCCTGGCTTTCTTAACCTGAGTCTGAATGTGTGTAGTCCAAATCAGGTCCTCGGAGATGTTTACACTGAGATACTTGAAGCTACTCACCCTCTCCACAGGGGTCCAACTGATCATAAGAGGAGTGTAGGGCCGCTGCTGTCTCTTCCTGAAGTCTACAATCAGCTCTTTGGTTTTGCTCACGTTCAGAGAGAGACAGTTGTCCTGGCACCATGATGTGAGTCTCTCCACCTCATCCAAGTATGCGGCCTCGTCATCGTTGTTAATGAGGCCCAGAACCACAGTATCATCTGCAAATTTAACAATAAAAGTGGAGCTGTGAGAGGACACGAAGTTGTGGGTGTAGAGAGTAGAGCAGGGGCTCAGGACACAGCCCTGTGGGGCTCCTATGTTCAGGGTGATGGAGTTGAGGTGAACTGGCCGACTTTCACCACTTGTGGTCTGGCGGTGAAATCTTGAATCCAGTCACAGAGTGAAGTGTTTAGGCCGAGGTCTGAGTTTGACAGCTAGCTTGGTGGGGACTATAGTGTTGAAAGCTGAGCTATAGTCAATGAATAGCAGCCTGACATAGTTGCCATTTTTGCTGTCAATGTGAGTGAGGAGTGCAGTACCTGAGAGATGGCATCATCAGTAGACCTATTTGGCCGATAGGCAAACTGAAGAGGGTCCAAAGTAGCAGGGATGGAGGAGCAAATGTGTTTCTTTAAAAGTCTCTCAAAAACCGTCATGACTGTCGATGTGAGGGCAACTGGATGATAGTCATTCAGGCAAGAGGGTTTAATGTTCTTAGGCCCGGAACATGTCCCAGTCGACGTCATCAAGAGACGCCTGTAGCATAGCTTCAGAGTGGGAGGACCAGCGCGTCACTTCCCTCTCCACCGGCGGTTCATGAACGATCCTTTGTTTGTATTCCGGTGTGAGGAAAATGGCGGAATGATCCGATTTGCCAAAAGCTGGCAGTGAGTGGGCTTTGTAGGCATTTTTGAGCGTAGTGTAGCAATGATCGAGTCTATTCAGTCCTCTGGTTGGACAGGATATATGCTGATGAAAGTTCGGCATGACCTTCTTGAGGTTGGCTTTGTTAAAGTCCCGCGATGATCAAGGCAGCGTCAGGATGTTGGTTGTTATATTCGCTGAGCACATCGTGGAGATTGGGCAAAGCCAAGCTAGTGTCAGCCTGTGGTGGAATGTAGACAGAAGTAATGACGATTGATGAAAATTCCCGGGGCAGATAGAATGGGCGGCAGATAATGGAGAGATGTTCTAGATGAGGCGAGCAGGAGCACGACAGAATGGAGATATTTCTGGGGTCACACCATTTCTTGTTAATCATGAAACACCCCACCACCTTTGGTTTTTCCAGCCTCGGCTGTTCTGTCCATCCGTAAAACAGAAAAGTTATCAGACGGCATTACAGCGGTGTCCGGGACCGTCGGCGTGAGCCATGTTTCGTCAAACAAAGGATGTTACAGTCTCTAATGTCCCGTTGAAACTTATATCCTGGCTCTAAGATTGTCCATCTTATTCTCCAAGGATTGGACATTAGCGAGCAGAATACTCGGTAGAGGAGGACTGTGAGCCCTTTCCTCAGTCTGTTGCGTATTCCAGCACGTCTCCCCGCGATGTTTCCTTTGTCTCCTGCGTTATTCAGGTAGTCATTGTTCAACTCGTTGTTCGGCATTCTCAATGGCCACGCTGGGTCCCTGGATAAAGTGTCCTGAATCAGGTTAGTGTAGCGCTGTACAATGTCCAAAAAGTGTTCTTCTGTCGACATAATCATTGCAGACGATACACGTATAAAAAGAGAGATAAAAAAGTAAAAATAGTAAAAAAAAAAAAAACATAAAAAGCACAATTCTGAGCGGAGCTAATTCACAGGCGACTGAACTCAGCAGCGCCACCGGAAGTAACCACGTTCTCAAGTTGAGGTAACGCAAGCCGAAATCATCGGAAACCGATGGCTGGTCAACACCCCAGCACGAACAGCTACCCTCACATACAATCAACACGACACCACCACGCGCATTAGTTTGCCTAACCAAACTTTATGGATCATTGTCCCTAAGGGCTCGATCCTCCATATTGACGAGTTAGCATTGTATCACCTTATCGACGACGAGTATCTGGCTGAAATCGAAATCTCACCCTTCTTCAAACAGCATTCCTTTGTCCTCGATCCAGAATTGGAAGAAAGGATCAATGAGGAAGGAACGCAACTTATTGATTTGACACCGGTTGACACAGCTTTAGAAGCTTTCGCTCGCCTTCCGCCCGCCGGTGCGCCAATTATTCGGTCTTGGTCTGCCGCTGACACAGCGCTTTGTATCTCTACTATCGTAGGATATGTTGTGACTTTGACACTGGCCTTCCTCCTACACAAGCGAGTGAACGCCGTTCAAGAGTCTCTCAACAGATGCATGTCATGCGGCTCGCGCCTTTTCCGACGCGATAAACCCGACCAAGTACCCGAACCCGAGAAAGCGACCAACTTGATTGAGATCATGCCTATACCGCCTCGTCGAACCCCTGGCAATTAAACCAATCCCAAACCCTACGTCTTCTCAAGTTTCTAACCTGATCCTTCCCAAATTACCCTGCGCCAGGATTCAGTCAGTGATAGAGATGATGTTTGTCTTGTGTGTGCCTGTTCTCTCTGCCTCTTGTTCCAGTGCCCGCCGATGTTCCATCGGGAACATCACCGAGCCAAAGGGGGATGTGTAGAGCAAGATGATTGAGGAACAGCACATCTTTGGGGAGTTTTGGTTACTTTCATGTTCCAAGTCATAAATGCTCAAACAACTACAGGAACGTGGCACCTCTCTGTCTGGATATAAAGCAACTCCCTGCTCCTCATCCAGCACCGAGCGCACGTTTTTCATCGAGAACAAAGAAAACCTACCTAGTGGATTTTGAAAGAGGAAACTCGTGGCTATTTGAACTGTGTACTCAAAGAAACAATATATATATATATATAAATATATATTAATGTTGTACTCTGCCTTTCATATGCTTGGTGTGAATGTGAATTATTTAGGAAATATGAAATGCTTTAATTTGTGCCTTATAGGGTATCCCATGCTATTTGTCTTAATCTATAACGGATTAATGTTCTCTGTAAAGTTGTAACGTGTTTAGATTCATAGAGACTGTTGTGATTATTTTGACTCTATGGTACAACAGATTTGGTGTTAATTATAACTGGGTAAACATGTGATAACACTGTACATAAGTATTAAAACTCTTATTCCTCGTCACATGGAATTTTCATAATGGTACGCCCCAAAGACATGGGGGCGTACACAAGAACAATCTGATTGGTACAGCTGCCGGGGGGCGTGCTAAAATCCGTCTGTTTAAAACTGATCACCAGTTCAAAATTCGCTCTCTTTCATCCTCGCTCTTCAACTTACTTGCTCGTTTGCGGACGACCTGGAAGCTCCACTGGACACTCGCCTTTGACATAGGGCTGAGAAAACGAGCTAAGCGAATCCAAGACTTCGTAAAGCCGCAACACCGCAGAACCAGCAACAACAGCTTCCGCGCTCTAACACAGAACAAAGACCACCAATCGCAAGAGAGAGATTCCCGGTGACGTCACGCAGCAGCAAGGAACCACATGCAGAACCAGCAGCTTAACAACGCTTTCCATCTCAACACAGAACCAGGCAAACACCGATCGAAAAGAGGGCTTCCCCAGTGACGTCACGCAACAGCAACGTGAAGCATCGGAGACTTCCGTGGAAACACGAGGACACCACGTGGGACGAAACAAAGATTCTGCCTTCGGCAAACTTTACATGAACGCAAGTAACCCAAACTAAGTCTCTATCCTAACTGAACTGGTGAATTGATCTGAATGCAGAAGAGGGCAGTGTCTTTTCATGATCTTCTTGTGGTTTCAGTTATGAAATAGCAAAGAGTGCTATTTTACCCTTTATGCTAACATTACTCGCAAAACTCCTGTATGTATGTGTGTGTGTATGTTTGTGTTTTATTACGTAGTCCATGTTAGTAGAATAGCAGTTAGTAAATAAACCTTGTTTCATTTATAAAGAATTATCTCTTGGATGTGTGATTTTCTAGTTCAAACTCATGCCAAAAAGATTGTGTTACCTCGCTCAAATGGTATAAAACCCTTTATTTTGTTTATCGTTGGCCACAAGAGCAAAATAAACGAAATTGTTAAAGATATACTGATGTTAGTGATCGCTGGACGAATTGTCAATATATTATAAATCAAAGATTAATATTACTTTAATCAAGCAATATTTTATCTGTAAGCTAATGATTCCCCGGAGCAGAAATAATAGCTTCATAGATTTGTTACATTGCATTTCACTGTTTTAATTAATTTTGATGAATACTGAACCTGTTTTTTGCGAGTGGGATGAATTAATACACATTCAGATTTAATCTAGATTAGAACTACAGTAACATCATGTTCACACAGCGCACTGTCAGTCAATAAATGGAAAAAAAGTAACTGCCGTTACTTTTTTGAAAAAGTAACTCAGATATTTTCTAGTAAATTAAAAAGTAATTTGTTACTTTACTAGTCACTTGAAAAAAAGTAATAATTACGTAACTCGTGTTACTTGTAATGTGTTACCTCCAACACTAGGCATATCAAGATGCTGATTAGACAGCATGATTATTGCACAGGTTTTCCTTAGGCTGGCCACAATAAAAACCCACTCTAAAATGTGCAGTTTTACTGTATTGGGGGGGTCCAAAAACCAGTCAGTATATGGTGTGACCACCGTTTGCCCAACACAGTGCAACAAATCTCCTTTGCAAAGAGTTGATCAGGTTGTTGATTCTGGCCTGTGGAATGTTGGTCCATTCCTCTTCAATGGCTGTGTGAAGTTGATGGATATTGGCAGGAACTAGAACACGCTGTCGTATACGCCAATCCAGAGCATCGCAAACATGCTTAATTGGTAAAATGTATGGTGAGTATACTAACCATGCAAGAACTGGGATGTTTTCAGCTTCCAGGAATTGTGTACAGATTCTTGCACCATGGGGGCTTGCATTATTATGCTGCAACATGAGGTGATGGTCATGGATGAATGGCACAACAATGGGCGTCAGGATCTTGTCACGGTATCTCTGTGCATTCAAAATTCCATCAATAAAATGCTACAAAAAATACAAAAACCCAGGTTCTCTTTTTTTTCTTTTTTTTCTGTTGTTCAAAAAAAACATGCAAATAAGTTCAGACATCTATTCAATATCTATTATTTCCTGAATATTACTGAGGAACTGATCAAAAAGTAGGCTACCGTTCACATGTGTTTTACTACTATATAGTATAGTAATATAGTACTAATTTAGTACTTTCTCCTGTTGTATTGTTGGTTTCCTATTTTCTGATCGTTTGTAATGAGTATAAAAAGACAAAAAAACGCATGCAAATAAGTTCAAACGTCAATCCAATATCTACTATTTTCTGAATATTATGAAATTCAAGAAGGCCGCCCCCTGATGACGTCATGATATGCAAATTGGATTAGTATATTTACAAGCCACATAAACTTTCGGTCATGCCCAACATTTTTCTATTTTACAGTAGATCTCTATCTTTAAGCCCTTTCAAGCCACAAGCTTTTGAAATCTTGATGTCAAAATCCAGCATTTTTCAAAAACAAAAAAACCTGGTGCCTAAAGGCTCAAGGACATCGCTGACCATTGAACTTCCAACTTTATTAACGATCTAAAGTGTCAAATTAAACGGAAAAGGTCTAGAAACACTTATAAGAGCTTGATCTGGCAACACGGAGGCTGAGCCGGCGTCCGTAGATGGAACAGACATAAGTTTTCATGCAATTATTCTATTTTTTTTTTACGGAAATATCTCATCGTTCACTGATATGTCCACGCCTCCCATTAAAACAGTAAGGTAGTGCAATTCGTCAACGAAAAATGCTACCTGTAAAATTATGATTTATTAATGTCTACACCTACCACAACCCTAAACCTACCCTTACAGTAATGCAAAAGTAATTATGTGTTATATTCGCGTTGTGGCTAGAAGGAATACAGCTACCGGAAACCAAAATTTAAAAAAAATAATACCTATTAGATTGTGTTTTAATAATGTCTACACATACTCCAACCCTAAACCTGCCCCTTACAGTAATGCAGATGCAGTAAATATTGTTGTTCAGCATGAGAAAAAGGACAAAATATCGATGTGCGCATGCGCAGTAAGCCCCGGTAGGAAAATCTGATGGGTAAAATGTCAGGACACCTGGGCTGCGTTCTGCCCTAAAAAAATGGTGCAACACGTTTATTAAATGGAAACGGTGGTGCAACACGTTTATTAAATGGAAACGGAAACACCCTGTTCTGATGACGCAAGTGTTGCAACTATGGCAGCTGAGAAGATCATTCTTTGTGTTCTTTTTGAAGAATTTTCGGAGCCTGGTGAAATATGTATAAATACGTGTTTAATACTGCAAAATATGCTCGATGTTACAGTCACTTCCCTTGCCGCCAAGAATAAAAGAGAACATCCCAATCGAGTGAAGGGATTTGTAGAACCTGTGGTTCCTAATTATTGTGATCCAACATTTGCCTCGCATTTCAGGATGAAAAGACAAACATTTCAGGTGAAGGATAATCCACTTCTTATCTTCAAGACTGTGTTATGATTTATATGGCCTTTATTTTTATTGTGAGTATTAGGTTTATCATTATTGCTGATCACTGTTGTTGTGCTATGATATTGTAATATTTACCATTATATAATCAGAGGAGTATAGACAAGTTTATGAAAGTGTAACTCAACAATACAATTGCAAAATATATAAATATGTATAGTATTTTTATGTTACATTAATCAGTCTACCACACCTTCCCAAGGAAAGGATATGGACCAGAAGACATTGCAATTACTACATGATATTTAGACAGACTTAAAGAAGTTACAGATCTATAATTGTGTTCTTATTATTTCAGATATTTTGCCTTTAATATAAATAAACATGTGAAAACAATATACTTGCTCTTGTGAATTTATTTTGATGTTAATTACATTTACTTACAAATGCTTCATCATCATGTTGACATGCTATGTTACTATAAAAATTTTACGACAAACATGTCTTCTAATATCTTCAATTGTTGCATATACCAAGCTGCAGCAGACGCATATTAAATGAGTTCACTTGGACTCATTGTGCGAGCGGTCTCTTTAATACCTCGTGGTTTATATACACGTTGCTGCTGATTTGGCTGACATTTTTGACACACCCACCAAACAAGAGAAAAAGTATCTCAAACCCTGTTGCACACCGTTTTCAGGAAACATGTCGTTCAACCCGTTAACCGTAGCAAAACTTTGGGCACCGGTGTGAGCTTGAACGTGCCCCTGTACTCACCCGACCCAACCATTAAAACAGTGAGTAGTACAATTCGACAACAAAAAATGCTACCTGTCAAATTATGTTTTATTAATGTGTACACCTACCACAACCCTAAACCTACCCTTAAAGTAATGCACATACAGTAATTACGTGTTATGTTCGTGGTTGTGAATAGAAGGGATACAGCTACCGGAAACCAACAATAAATATTTGTTTCTACCTTTTATTAATGTTTTATTAATGTCTACACCAACCACAACCCTCAACCTACTCTTACAGTAACGCAGATACATTATATATTGTTGTTCAGCATGATATAAAAAATGATGCAATATTGATGTGCGCATGCGCAGTAAGCCGAGGTAGGAAAATCGTCTCGGTTACGTATGTAACCCTCGTTCCCCGAAGGAGGGAACGGAGACGTCACGTCGGAGGACCAATGAATTGGGATCTCGCTTAGAGAGACCAATCTACTTCGAGTGTAAACTAAACGAGCCACTGCACATTGGCATGCAATTATTGCATCCAGCTGCCACTGATCACAGCGTGAGTATAAGTAGGTGGCAGGTGCAGTGCATATTCAGGTTTTCGCTGAGGAGCCGAGCCGGGATCCGGCCGCTCAGCGGTGGTACAGGAGCCGAGGCGACGGGACATGACGCTCCATTCCCTCCTTCAGGGAACGAGGGTTACATCGTAACCGAGACGTTCCTATCAGTCGGTCACTCGACGTCCACGCCGGAGGACCGACGAATTGGGATCCCTACCAAAGGCCACGGATACTGCCCCTTCCAGTGTCCCGTGGAGGCCTCCTGTGCCGTTATATTTTGGCGCAGGTTAGCCCCATAGGAAGTTCAGTTACTGTTGCTATGGCACTACCCACTCAGTAGGACTGGATAACACTGGGAAAACGCACTGCTCAGCTCAGAACAGGAACGCTATGGAAGCCCTTACCTTCCCGAGGGAGGTTCAGAGGCAGTTACACATATGGACAATAGTCAGATGCATATGGAAGATTGAGGTGATTGTAACCTCTTGGAAGTAGCAGGAAGTCTGCCGGAAACACGGGCTCTAAGGCTAACCATGGAATTTACACATATGGGATCCGAACGGTCTCTACATATGGAACCCAGCCCTCTACCGGTTCTCAGGATTCATCGAGTGAGGGCCTGGCGCCGGATGCTCCGCCACATCCAGCTGCCGAGGATGGAGGAGCTCGACAGGGTCTACAGTTGGACTCTCTGGAGCAGTTTTTGTAAGCCGACCTGAAACCGGAGCCCCTCAGTGCTTCTACCCTTGAGGTGAGAACACAGGAGGAAACCGGTTCCACACGAAGGCTATAGAATCTAACGAACGTGTTAGGGAGGTCGCCCAGCCCGCAGCCCTACAAATATCTGTCAGTGAGGCGCCACGAGCCAATGCCCAGGAGGACGCACACTTCTTGTAGAGTGAGCTCTCAAACTGAACGGGCAAGGTACACCCTGTGCCTGATAAGCCAGGGTGATGGCATCCACTATCCAGTGGCCATCCTCTGCTTTGAGACGGCATTCCCTTTCTGCCGGCCTCCGTAACAGACAGACAAAGAGCTGGTCTGAGGTCGCGTCCTGTCAACGTAGTATCTCAATGCTTGGACGGGACAAAGCAAAGCAAGGGCTGGGCTCTCTTCCGGGGCAGCACTTGCAGGCTCACCACCTTGTCACTGAAAGGAGTAGTGGGAACCTTGGGCACATAGCCGGGCCCTCAGGATTATCTGGGAATCTGCCGGTCCAAACTGTAGGCACGAATCGTCGACCGAAAATGCGTGTAGGTCCCCAACCCTCTTAATGGAGGCCAGTGCAAACAGGAGCAGAGTTTTCATTGAGAGGAACCTTGGCTCGTCTGTCTGCAAGGCTCGAACGGGCCCTGCTGTAGTGCTCTGAGCACTAGAGACAGGTCCCAAGAGGGTATAGAGGGGGGGCGTGGAGGATTCAGCCTTCTTGCCCCCCTAAGTCCCAGTCATGCTTCCTCACTGACTTCCTTTCCATAGGGTCGTGGTTGGCAGCAATCGTGGCTACGTAGACCTTGAGGGTGGAGGGAGACAGCCTTCGCTCCAACCCTTGCTGCAAGAAGGACAGCACGACACTGATTGGGCGTCTCTGGGAGTCTTCTCTGTGAAAAGAGCACCATTCGATGAACAGGTTCCACTTCAAGGCGTAAGCATGTCTCATAGACGGTGCTTTCGCCGAAGTGATGGTGTCGACTACCTCTTGGGGTAAGTCACCTAGAACCTCCGCATCCCGTCCAGGGACCAGACATGAAGTTTCCAGAGGTCTGGACGCGGGTGCCACAAGGTGCCCCATCTCTGAGTTAGTAGATCCTTCCTCAGAGGAATCTGCCAGGGAGGAGTCTCCATTCTCCGAGGAGCTCGTGACAGCTCTGGCTGTCAACCAATGGAATGGCACAAAGCGACCTCAGATGCTTCTGACTCCAGAGGAGGAGGTGGCGGGCGAGTTGCGACATGCAATGGTAGCGTAGACCACTTTGTCGGTTGATGTACGCAACGGTCGCTGCGCTGTCTGTACGGACCAGTATGTGCTCGCCTCATAAGCGTCTCTTGAGACGATTCAAGGCCAGGTGTACTGCCAGCAACTCTAGGCAGTTGATGGGCCAGTGCAGTTGGGGACCCGTCCAAACCCCCGACACTGCAAGCCTGTTGAACGTGGCCCCCCAGCCCTTGGCGGAGGCATCCATGTAAACCACAGCGTGCCTGGAGACCTGTTCCAGGGGCACTCCTGCCCGAAGGAACGAAAGGTCTGACCACGGGGTGAAGGTTTGGCGGCAGGCTGGAGTGACTTGGACCCACAGCGTGCCGCTCTGCCACGCCCACCTCGGGACTCGGCCATGGAACCAGTGTTGAAGCGGTCTCATATGGAGAAGCCCCAGCGGCGTGACCGCCGCCGCAGCCACCATATGCCCCAGGAGCCTCTGAAACTGTTTCAGTGATGCTGCCGTCTTGTTCTTGAACGTATTCAAGCCGTTCAACACTGACTTAGCGCGTTCCCGTGAGGCGCGCTGTCTGATTGACCGAATCCAACTCCATACCGAGAAAAGAGATCCTCTGCATCGGGGAGAGTTTGCTCTTTTCCCAGTTGACCCGAAGGCCCAACCGGCTGAGGCGCGAGAGCACCAAGTCCCTGTGTTCGCATAACTGATCCTGAGACTGAGCTAGTATGAGCCAGTCGTCGAGGTATTTGAGAATGCACACGCCCTGTTCTCTCAGGGGAACAAGGGCTGCCTCCTCTACTTTCGTGAAGACACGGGGCGATAGAGACAGCCCGAAGGGCAGGACCTGTACTGATATGCTCGCCCTTTGAACGCAAAACCGCAGGAATGGCCTGTGGCGGAAGGATCGACACATGGAAGTACGGGTCTTCAGGTCAATGCTGCAGACCGAACTTGGGGACGGATGCATCCGAGCTGGTTCTGCATGAGCATCTTGAGCATCAAGATGCAGACCCAAGATTGGTCGTAACCCACCGCTTTTCGGGCACAATGAAGTAAGGGCTGAAAAACCCTGCCTTCATATCGGCTGGAGGGACCGGTACATCACGCCTCTTCGCCAGTAGGACAGAGATTCCTCTCACAAGACATGGGCATCAGCTGCCTTCACTGCTGTGAGGTGGATGCCCTGAACTTGGGAGGACACCGGGCGAACTGAATCGCATAGCCGAGTCAGATGGTCCAGGAGCCAGCGAGACGGCTGGGCAGCTCCCAGCACCCAGACACCGTACAAGCGGGACCATCGGGACCACCGACGCCGCAGTAGGGCAGCGAGGTGGAATGCAGGGACCTGGCCCATGGTGGACCGAGGAGGGGTCTGAGTGTGTGGTGCACGTTCACCTGCTTCCATAATTGGCAGAGGGTGCGTGAGTAGCCTTTGATGATGCTCTCGAACTGCCCACTGCTGCCTGCTGGCGAGTAAGGATGAGTGGGGTCCGGAGTTGATCCGTCCATGACTCTCCATGCCCTCTTGGGACCCAGAGACAACTGCTTCCTGTCAAGATTTTTGAAACAACAGATTATCCACCCGGCCCTCCTCCGGGGGAGGGAGAGATGCACTTACCCTCTCCCGAAGCAGTTCCCTCTCTCTCTGGGTCGCCCGTCCCAAGGCCTCTTGCTCCTCCACTTACCGGCAGTTGACGGGGGCCAGGACGCGCGGGGCGGCCTGCCTACACCTAGCTCAACGGCACCGCTTTTGAAAGCTGCTGCGGATGCGGTGTGGGGGGGCCGCCCTCGGCGATGAGCAGGCTGGGCACTGCAAACGGCGGACGGGTGGAGGCAGCAGCTGCCCGCGGAGGCAGGAAGTGTTAGATCGCCTCAGTCTGCTCCTGTGCAGTTGGGAACTGCTGGGCCATGTTACTGGTTGCGTCGCCGAAGAGGCCAGTTTGGGATACAGGAACCTTGAGGAACCGAACTTTGTCGGCGTCCCTACGACCCAGAGACCGTGCCATAACCTTCGTCGCTCATGGCGCGAGGTCAGGTGCGGTACGGAGCTCTTTCAGAACTTCCGGATCGTGATCACCCCCTTGCATGTCCCTCAGTGCTTTTAGCCTGAAGAACCTGCAGTAACGCCGTAGCGTTAGGTGTAGGCAGCATCTCCACAGGCCACATAAGCCTCGCCGGATGAGACCAGACGAGTACCTACAGGCCCTGAAGAGGAGGCATCAAGGGTGGTGAGGGAGGAGTTAGCAGGTCAGTTTCTGGCAGTAAAAGGTGCCGTCCACAACCTGTAAGCTCCTCATGCACATCCGGGAGAGAAGCACCCGGGGCAGGGCGCTGAGAACCAACACAAGCTACCCCGAGAAACCAGTCGTCCAACCTCGAGGGTTCAGGACACGGTGGCTTTCCCCACTCGAACCCTACCCTTTCGGCAGCCCGGGAAAGCATAGCCGTCACTTCCAGATCCGACTCAGGCATTGCTACCGCCGGAGCAGCAACGCAGCCGAATCTTCCTCTCCAGAAGCTCCGGCTCACCCTCCGATGCAGCGATCGACATCTGGTCGTCGGGAGGAGTGCCAAGGATACTGCTGGTACGCTCCTTTTAGAGGGCCCAGCACGTTCCATTGGCAGCTCAACTGGTTGCGGAGCGCAAGAGGAGCGATGGTCCCTTGAGGGTTTGCCACCACTGTAATCCTCAAACCAGCCGTGCTACCGCCTGAAGTAGACCTCGCCTGTCTGCAGCCAGGACGAGAACTAGATCGAGACGGAGGCAACAGCTCTGCCCCTTTGTTGAGGTAACGGAGCCTGGCCGCAACTACAAGATGAGCATCCATAGTGAGAAGATGACTCATCCACAAACCCCACCTCAGCATGCTTACTGCCCAGGCACGTGAGGCAGCGATCGTGACCATCACCCAGCGCCAGGCAACGACTGCATCCAGAAACGCACGGGGTGACACATTGTCTGAAGCAAGACCCAACTCGTCTTTTAGCGTGCTGAAGCGCACAATGGAGATGGTCATGTGCAACACAAACAGGGGGTAGTGCAGCCTGATGTGTGCAGGCCACACGACATGGGAAACACCACCACCGCTGTAGTGCCGTACCACCAGCACGAGAGTCTTCCGAAGAGCGTGCTCAACTCGTTGAATTCATTCATTCAGCAGAAGTCAGGAGCAGAACGATGTAACCGGTTGGCTCCGAAGCGAAAAGCTGAATATGCACTGCACCTGCCGCCTACTCACGCTGTGATCAGTGGCAGCTGGATGCAATAATTGCATGCCATTGTGCAATTCCGATATCTATATGCCAAAATTGGCTAAAAGTGTGGTTATTCTATAGAGACCCTATTGCATGACACAAACAACTGAAATACCTCACATTACAGAGGTACATTTTTTTAGAACATATATTTTTTTTAATATCGGTTTTAAAGTATTTAAACTTTTTTTGTTTCACCAATTCTGCTCTGTTGCCCAATATCTTTGGTTTTGACCTGACAGGCAGGATAAATGTGCTGTATCTACAATATATGGTACTTCCTTTTTTTACCATTTTAATCATAACTGTTCCCAGCTGAATACATAAGGCCCTAATTAATGAGCACCTTTAAATTAAAGCAGGAAAAATGAGCTGCCACACTTGATTTGAGTCCCATTACAATTTTACTCATTAAGCACTTTGGTTCTCAGACAAATGCAGGACTTCATCAAGTTTAATCCATGCACGACTGAACATAAGAAACAGTGCACTTCCAGCCTTGCATGTCACTCTCTATTATCTAACAACATTTGGATGAAGTGCTTAAGCACTCAGATAGTGTTTTGTGGGTATATTATGTGTTTTAAGCTAAACTTTGGCCTAAGCCAAAATGTGGGTTGTAATAAAAAAAACTCTAAAACATTGTTCTATTTATTTTTCAAAGCAACCGATAGCTGTACTCATTTTTGGAGAGTTAAATAATTGTAAAAAAAAGTAATACAAACAACAAAATGGACTGCACAGCAGTTTTAACATTACTGTTAAACCACTTGGACAAATTTAATGGATAAGATATATTGACATTCATGTAATAAACAATGAATTGATAGTGACAAAAATGTATTTATATACACTTAAACTGAATACATAATTATAAATAAATACGATTCTGTAAAATGTGCTATGGATGGATTATAAATATTAGATGATAGATAGACAGACAGACAGACGATGGATGGATGGACGGACGGACGTAAATAAATTGGAGATATAGATAGACAATGGCTGGATAAACATTATATATATACTTAACAAGATTAGAAACGCATCACTGTTGTTTTTGCCCCCATTTTTCATGAGCTGAACTAAAAGATCTAAGACTTTTTATATATATGCACAAAAGGCCTATTTCTCTCAAATATTGTTCACAAATCTGTCTAAATCTGTGTTAGTGAGCACTTCCTTTGCGGAGATAATCCATCCACCTCACAGGTGTAGCATATCAAGATGCTGATTAGACAGCATGATTATTGCGCAGGTGTGCCTTAGGCTGGCCACATTAAAAGGCCACTCTAAAATGTGGCCAAATTATCTCGGCAAAGGAGAAGTGCTCACCAACTCAGATTTGACAGATTTTTGAACAATATTTGAGAGAAATAGACAACCTTTTGTGTACATACAAAAAGTCTTAGATCTTTGAGTTCAGCTCATGAAAAATGGGGCCAAAAACAAAAGTGTTGCGTTTATAAATTTGTTCAGTGGTATATAGACAGACAGATAGATAGATAGTGTTCTACTGTGGTCC
Organism: Gymnocypris eckloni scoliostomus; assembly: GCA_027564155.1. Taxonomy (NCBI): domain Eukaryota; kingdom Metazoa; phylum Chordata; class Actinopteri; order Cypriniformes; family Cyprinidae; genus Gymnocypris; species Gymnocypris eckloni. Next base: position 31,687,524 of record CM050427.1, on the reverse strand, counting down.
ATAGAGGGTTAAATACGAATAAAGTTGTTTCTCCACATTAAGTTGAGAAAGGAAAACATTCTTAACTAAATAAAATAGGCACTTCACATTTAAGTACAAGTTATTCTGTGTCTTTGAAAAACATATGGGTATCAGTCATAGCTGTTGAAAGTTTACCTAACATTCCCACTGAAGGCCACAGGAGCACACAGGACATCTCGCTCTTGGTGTGGAAGGTCACATCCCCACAATCCAGTTTGTTTGGCAACCAACAGTTCTTACACATTTTTGTGGGCGCTGTCTTTTTCTGGTTAAGATTTTGTCTGATATATAGTCTTCCAAATCTACAGCGCAGCAGGATTAGCCGAAGGCTGTCTGTAAATCATTTCCTGAATAACATGTTTTATATCAAAATATTATTCCTTTCATAGAGTTATACATTGATGTAATGACTGGTCAAAGGTGTGTGGATCCATGTGCAGTAAGATGTTTAATAGACAGCATCAAACAGGCAAGGTCAGCAGGTAAAAACAGGAATATCAGAGGCAGGGCAGAGACGTAAACAATACCAGGCAGAAGTCGGGTTCACAGGCACAGGTTCAGAGTTCCAAGGTCGGGCAGTCCGGGTCAAACATAGAGATAACAAATAGCAAGATGAATAACGCTCAGAAATGTCAGCTGGGGCAAGAACAAGACTTCACAGTGTTTGCATGGAAGTGTGCTGCTTATATGTATGTGTGTGAATGAGGTGCAGGTGTGGTGAGACAATCAGGGTTAATGAGTGATTGGTGACAGCTGTGTGATTGGTGTAATGGTGGATGGGAATGTGTGAGTGCAGTGAATGATGGGAGATGCAGTCCATAGGTGATGTGCAGCTGTAGTGTGGTGCAAGAGATGTAGTGAGTGGCAACCAGATTCATGACAGATGATTTATATCAGGAGCCAACCTTTTTTCTGCTAATTTTTCACAGAAGATAAGTGAGATTTGTTATTATTTTTTTCTTGCAGGAATCATTGTTTCCTCTTTGGTTTCAAGTTGCTGTAGTTTCAACCTTTCAACTCCTTGTGATGACACCAATAAATTAAGCAAACAGAGAGGAGTTTGTGAACTAGGCCTTTGTTATTGTTGCATCCAAAATTTCAGTTAGCTCTCATGTCTTCCTCTTGTTTTCATTAAAGGCAGTATTTTTCTACCTGGGGTGATATTTAATTTCCCAACTGATACACAGTATGTACAACCAGAAGAAAGTTCACTAACCTTATTTGGTGTGCAAATCTCAAACTGCGTTTAGGCTGATTTTTCCCCTCATATTATTTTTACCGATTCACTACAGGGTTCCAGCTTGGGCCTGAAGGACTAGTTCTTGTTGGCCTGATATGTTAACTTTCAAACTGTTCTCTTCCTGTTCTTCTGTCTGTGACTTAAATATAACCGTATAACAGACATTAAACATAATTCAATTGTTATCATGTCAATTATACAGACACATTCATAAACAACATCATTGTTTAAAAAAAATCAACTAGAAGGAATGTAACTAGAGATGTCTTGTGTTGTCAGCAAAGATAAAGACATCATTCTTTGCCATAGAAGCATTCAGAAAACATTGTCATATTAATTTATTTGACTTTATTTTTTTTTTTTTTTTGCTTTAGTAATTTAGGAGGATTGGTGTGAATAATTTGTTCCTAGGGGGTTGACTCCAAATACAGACCGCAGACACTGAACCTCCAGCTGTGGGGAAATTTCACACCACAGAATATCTGTTAACAAGTAGACAAGCTAGATAATAATTCCTCCCAGTTTCTACAAGCAGAACAATCCTAGAGTCAGAGTCACAACTTATTACTGTAGAGAGTAGAAAATTCTGGAACAAAAAGCACTTGAAGGGCAACATGTTCGATTTGACTGGTAAACAGAATGAAATAAATATTATATAAAGGAATAGTTCATCCAAAAAAGAAAATTAGCTGAAAATGTACTCATCCTCAGCACATCAAAGATTAGTTTGTTTCTTCATCAGATTTGGAGAAATGTAGCACTGCATCACTTGCTCACCTATGGATGTGAATGGGTGCCATCAGAATGAGAGTCCAAATAGCTGATAAAAACATCACAGTAATCCACACCACTCCAGTCCATCAATTAACGTATCGAGAAGAGAAAAGCTGTGTGTTTGCAATAAAGAAATTCACCATTAAAGCATTTTAATGTTAAACCATTGCTTTTGGCCAAAATATGACTCCATAATCCATTATAGTGTTTCCTCCAGTGAAAAATGCAACTTGTCTGAATCAGGAGATAAATATGCACAGATCAAGAACCATGTACAAGTAAACACAGTCCAAAACAGCTCTAAACTAATAAGTGGACTAACTGTTATCTAAACTAAACTAACTGTTTTGATGTGAGAGAACAACAGAAAATGAACTTTTACAGTGGAGGAAGTGTCATTGTAGATTATGGAGTTAAGTGATGGGTTAAAGTTAAAACTCAGATGGTTTTGTTTCTTACAAACACGCAACCTTTGGCTTCACAAGACATTAACTGATGGACTGGAGTGGTGTGGATTACTTGTAGATTATTGTAGTGTTTTATCAGCTGTTTGGACTTTCATTCTGATGACAGACATTCACTGCAGAGCATCCATTGCTGAGCTACATTTCACCATATCTGATTTAGAAACAAAGTCATCTGCATCTTGGACGGCCTGAGGATGAGGACATTTTCAGCTAATTTTCATTTTTGACTATTTCTTGAGCACTTATTATCAAGATGGAGAGTGTTCTGCCAAAGTGGTTTTGCATTAAAATAATTAAAATGGCACTTCTCCTAAGAAAATATTCAGAACAAGATACTTTCTAAATGTGACTAAACTAAATCATGAAGCAGAAAATGAGTCAAGGTCTCAAAATTGGACAATACTACAATGTTAAAGATTGTTAAAGTGCACACCCTCAAGGACACGCATAGAGTGTTCATTGTAGTCTTTGTTAACAATGGTGTCATGAGAAAGGCAATAAGTCAAGTCACCTTTATTTATATAGCCCTTTTAACAATACAAATTGTGTCAAAGCAACTGCACAACATCAAAACAGGAACATTTTTGAGTTAAAGGCATTTCATTATTGAATTCAGTGATGTCATTGTCCAGCTCAGTTCAGTATAAATAGTATCTGTGCAATCAAGTCGGTGATATCGCTGGAAATGAAGTGTCCCCAACTACGCAAGCCAGAGGCGACAACAGCAAGGAACCAAAACTCCATCGGTGACAGAACGGAGAAAAAAACCTTGGGAGAAACCAGGCTCAGTTGGGGGGCCAGTTCCCCTCTGGCCAGATGAACCAGTAGTTTGTTCCAACTGCAGCAAAGTCACTGTAAGGGCTCCACTGGTTCCAGTGGTCCTATCCCGATGTCTGTCTAAGTAACGAAGTCCTCACTGGACATCTGTCTCTGGGGCTCATCTAGGTGTCCTGGTCTCCACTGACATTAAGAGTGGTAGAGGTCATCTCTATGTGATGATCCACCATCTGATCTGGTTACGAACTGGATCTGTTGACTGCAGTGATCATCTGAGCTGGATAAGGACCAGATCGGGTGGCTACGGTGACCTCGGAATAAGAAAGAAAAAGACTAATATTAGAGTAGATGTCATTCTTCTTACGATGTAATGAGGAAATCGTGTTTAATGGGAAGTGTTCCCTGTACCGGTTGACCTAATTAATGCAGCCAAACAATCCTTTAACGGATTTGAATATTAGAAGCGTATTAGTGTGTTAAGCGTATGCCAGGTTAAAGAGATGGGTCTTTAATCTAGATTTAAACTGACAGAGTGTGTCTGGCTCCCGAACAGTGTTAGGTAGATTGTTCCAGAGTTTGGGCACTAAATAGAAAAAGGATCTGCCGCCGGCAGTTGATTTTGATATTCTAGGTATTATCAAATGGCCAGAGTTTTGAGATCGTGGTGGACGTGGAGGACTATAATGCGATAAGAGTTCGCTCAAATACTGAGGAGCTAAGCCATTTAGGGCTTTATAAGTAATTAACAAGATTTTAAAATCTATACGATGTTTAATAGGGAGCCAGTGCAGTGTTGACATAACCGGACTAATGTGGTCATACTTTCTGGTTCTAGTAAGAACTCTAACTGCTGCATTTTGGACCATCTGTAGTTTGTTTATAACGTGTGCAGAATAACCACCTAATAAAGCATTACAATAATCTAACCTTGAGGTCATAAACGCATTTCTGCATTTGACATTGAGAGCATAGGTCTCAGTTTAGATATATTTTTAAGATGAAACAATTCAGGTTTACAAATGCTAGAAACGTGGCTGTCAAAGGAGAGATTGCTATCAAATACCACACCTAGGTTCCTGACAGATGATGAAGAATCGAGAGAGCAGCCATCAAGTGTTAGACCGTGTTCTAGTTTATTACTTGTGTGTTTTTTAGGTCCGATAATTAACACCTCTGTTTTTTTTTTCAGAATTTAGTATTAAGAAATTATTTGTCATCCAGTTTTTTATATTGACTATGCATCCCATAAGTTTCTCAATTTGGTGTGTTTCACCGGGCCGTGAATAAATATAGAGCTGTGTATCATCAGCATAACAATGAAAGCTGATCATGTTTCCTGATGATATTTCCCAAATGTAACATGTAAAGCGTGAAAAGTAACGGCCGTAGTACTGAGCCTTGAGGTACTCCATACTGCACTTGTGATCGATATGATGCTACGAATTGATGGCGGTCAGATAAGTACGATTTGAAACATGCAAATGCACTTCCACTAATAAAAGGAACAAGCATAGGAAATCTATATTATTTTTAAGTATATTAATTACTCCTAATAGTATGCTAAAGTATAATTCTTCTTCACAAGGATGACTCAGCTTGGCCTCTAAAGATCACTTGAGCCCATTACTGCAATCAGGCATTGGGATATCCATTACCTGTCTCGCATTGTGGCTCAACACATTCAAGCTACGGTATCCATATGACCCTCTTATAGTGGAGCGGCTGGAAGGCTTTACAAAATGTACGACCAGGAAGAAATTAGCAGAAGAGCCCAAGGGATGAAATCATCTCAAATAAAACACAGCAGCGCTATTGATCTATTACATTCTGTTTGAACTCCAGCCTCACAGTCATTTTCCTTCCGCTGGGATAGTCCTGTGATCTCCAGGGTAAGTGGCGGGATTCATGTTGTGTTTGTGTATATGTGTGTGTATAGTGACTGACTTAATGTAGGCCCGGAAAAGACAAGGGACTTTTATCACCTTGCAGACGTGCAGCTGAAGCTCTTGTCATTTTCTCTGTCTGGCTACTTTAGGAAGCTTGAAAATATCAAAAACTGGAGAGAATGTCTGACTGTAAAGGATATGGAGTGGAATGCTTTGTGCTTTGGCACAATTTTTGAGCTCGCTTGAAAGTATTTAAGATATACTGTACAGATGAATTTTTTAAGTTAATTAAAATAAACACAAATAAAACTACAATTCAAAAGGTTCTAGAAAGAAATATCTTATCTCTAACATAGATTTCTTTGTTATTACTTAATTATTATTATGCTCTATATTAATACAATATAAGGACAAATAATTAAATAGGATTATATTAATCAAATCTGACTTTCCCTGAGAAATCTTGCACGAACTCATGAATTTATTTATTCTGAAGATTTCTTTCTTGTCACAGTCAAAAGATCCATTTGTTTTGATAAACCCTTGTCTATGTATTTAAACCACTGTAATTTAATTTAATTTAATACAATATATAAAATTGTATTTGTGTTTTATACGCTCTTGTGAAATTACTTCCATATTTTGATTGAAATTCCAGTTGAAATCCTATACATATTCTGTCAGGGTTGGGGTGAATGGAAGAGAGCGAGGACCCAATTGCAGAAGGAAATGGGCTTTTTATAAAAAATGTGGTCGAAAACAGTACGATTTTGTTAATCATCTAATACTTTTTAATCATTTAATATGGTGGAAAACAGTATGATTTTGTTAATCATCTAATACTTCATTTAATACTCATGTTTATGTTGAATATGTTGAAATGAATTATTTGTCTGTTTCTATGAATGTCTCACATTATATGTTTTACATTAAGAAGTGTTCTGCTCCAGAGGCAGGGTTCTGGGAGTCAGTCTGAGCAACAGCCAGTCTGCTGTGGAATTTTACCAAAACCCCTAAATCAAAGTGCGGTACGGGGTGACACCAGCACAGGTGGGGCTAGTGAATGGTCTAGACAGAGAGCTGAATAGAGAGGCATTGCTGTTTTCACATGTCTGCTAGCAGAACACTTCAAATGTGAGGCAATCAGTATTGTTTTGGGCTGAAGACAATTCTTCAATAAAAACCTTTTTATTCTTAAAACATCCTTCGACTCGACTATCTTCATCCAAGACTTCAACCACAATAATAAAAAATAAAACAAACAAAAACAACCCCATAGGGGGAAAAACAGACTGGCGGCACTGGCGGCACTGGCGGCACTGGCGGCACAAGGCACAAGGCACAAGGCACAAGGCACAAGGCACAAGGCACAAGGCACAAGGCACAAGGCACAAGGCACAAGGCACAAGGCACAAGGCACAAGGCACAAGGCACAAGGCACACATCAAACGACAACCCAACATATGGCAACGAACGCACACGGAACTGCAAACACAAGGAGTTTATAAAGGGAGCAATTGAGGAGGGTAACGAGGGAGAGCAGCTGGGGAAAATTAATCAATAAACAGGTAACAAGATGGGTGGGGTCAAGACAAATTGGCATGAGAGCACATGGCACACAGAAAACTAGGACAGAAGCCACGTGCTCACACAAAGCAAAAACACAAGCACATGACAACAAGAAAGCACGCAGCCAATGAAAAACACAAGCTGCGTGCCACACAGCACAAGATATAACATGAATGCACGCAGCCGATAGAAACATGAACTCGAGTCGAGACCGCGCACTCACACAATGACAGAAAACGGAGCGCGAGTGTCCGAACCCCGACACGAAACCGAAACTCAAGACATGAGTGCGGGATCCAACACCATGCTCCAAGCGAAACAAGGTACACAGGCAGAGAGCACGGCTCGAGCACACTTGAAGCCGCACATGAAAACAGGACATGGGGAGTATCAGGCTCTGTCACAAAACCATGAATAACCCTAGACCGAAGTGACAGAACCCTGACATATTATTTATAGATTTTTATTTTCTTACAATCAGTATTACATTTCTGGAGATTTTTCCTGATTTGATGGATGAGAATTAATGATGTCATTTTAAATCATTTTATTCAAACATATTTCATTCGTGCATTATGATGCAAACTAAATGTTGCCTCTGTGGAGGGAAAATATGTATTGCAAAGGAAAGACATAGCATTAATAAAGACATCAAAAAATAAAACATTAAGTTTATAACCCTAACCGCACAATTTATTGGTGCTGCAAAGCATGTTGGAAATTTGGAAATCAGCTGTCCCAAATGTACTTGCAGTCTAGTAGTGACAACCACATGTGGGTAACCGTGAAGGCCATTGTTTAATCTGAAACTATTTGTTGAGACCCCTACATTAGGACATATGATATCCGAGGGAATGTTTAATATGTTGTTTTTAACGGTTTTTCCACTTATTATTATCCGAGACTCAAAAAGCCTTTTTAAAAGTCTACACTTCTGAATGTTCCTTAAACACTCTTGGCTTCATAGTGCGGTTTCTTGCTCCCAAGACTAGAAACTTGACCATCCTTTTGGGTGAACCAGATGTGCCCTACATAAACACATGACCTAGACTAGCAACAGGCTGGTAAAAATAGGAAACTGTTGAATTATATGGTCTCCTACAGTCTGAGCCCACATTATAGTGGTTTAAGAAAGCCACAACATCTCAGCTTGGAAAGATTTTGATCCGAACACCAGCTTAGTCAACGCCATTGAGACAAAGTACAATTTGAGTACAATTTATTTTCTCATACTTATCGACTTCAAAACAACATGCAATTACAATTGGTTTAACGTATGGGGCTTTCAAATCAAATACTAATATTCTTCTAAAGGAGACAAGACTTGGATTTAGATGAAAGTAGTAGTTTATTAATCCATCTGAATGTGACTAATCCATGACTGTGCTGAATTAAATAAAAAGGATTGTTGATTTTAAGCTATAGGTGGCATTCTCTAAGTTTTTAGACACATGGTAGCACATTATTTAGCAAGCCAAGGGGTTTCAACGGCCCAGTGAAAGGTGAGAGCACAATTAGTTGTCTGAAGCCAAAAACATCTGAATATGAAACACATGACCTAACGTGGCTTTGGAGAGATAAATTTAGCAAGTGTAAATTATTTATGAATGTGTGGTCAGTTATGGCAGACTCTTTTGTATTGGTTGTGCCTGGAATCAGATGGTTTGACATCATGTTTGGTTTTGCAACACCACTTGAGTAGAGGCAATTAATCTGTGTCCAACACAGCCATGAGCGGTCTCCAAAAACCATTAACGCAATAAAACTAAGTGACTGAAAAGGACATGTACACCTTTATTTTCCTGGAATATGGGCACACCACATATAGAGAGAATGAAATGTCCTAATGTACATTGAAAAAATGGCATGCGTGTTACGTTGGGTTAGAGAATGATGTGATAAAAATTAATTGTCTAAATTCAGGAAATAGTTTATAAATGCAGCTAAAATATATTTCACCTTTTCCCAAACCAATTGCTGTGGCAATGGACAAAACGGATTTTAGTCTTTCTTTTCAGTTTTGTATTTGTTAAATTAATATTTTGTGAGTTTTAAATTTAACTTAATTAAATACAATGATGTGGGGAAAATGTCCCTTTGTCTCCATTTTTGCAAAACTGTCCAAAAACGTACTGCTGATTCCAGTTGAAATGAACACCATTGTGACAGTAAAACACCAGCAACCCTTATTTCTTTTCACACTAATTAGAAGAGCATATTTTAAATTAATAAAGCCTTATTCTCACACAATTTCCTGTACAATGCTATTTTATGGACACAAAACACTTTTACCATAGTCCATGATTTGTAAACTAATACATTTTGATGGTTACTTGACATTATAAGCAGTATATATGGCTTTTCTAATGTGGTAAACTTGCTCGGTAATGCACCGGTACAGCACTGCACTTCTGATATGAAGTGGTCAGGTACAAGTCGATACTATATCAAAGACTTGTAGAAGCAAACTAAAATTGCATGGTTCCTTCAGAAGATTTTTTTGTTACTTAACATTTGCTTTTGCTAACAGTATCGGTTGGGTTTATGGCCATTTTCAAAACACAATAGAGCATTCCTTTCAGCACCACGTACTGAACATTTCACTTCCAAACTGCCATGTTATGTACAACAACTAACGTAATAAATCATTGTCAAATTAACGTTAATGTGTTTCAGATTTAATTGTACATGCTTGTTTTAGTGACACTCATTCGACATTTCACATTGAAATCTCAAGAAAATTACAAGACTTACAAGAAGCAACGTAATATGATTTTGCAATCGTTTACAATCATTTCCAGGTATTTCCAGGTTGGCAAAAAAAAGACCATCTAAGGTTTGTTCTGGGAATGGTCTGAGAACAAAAATAACATCTCCAGAAATATTTTATTTTTATTTTGGTAGGTGTTGGAGGATGCAGAGATGGAAAAGGTACTTGCCGTCCTCTGAGGATCTACAGGCCATGTAGGCATTCTGAGCTGGGTAAATGTTTGCATGATGTTTGCACAATTTCTTCACCACAGACACCCTCACTTTTAGCCCATATCCCTGTCAGCTGATGTGTTTCCTACCTCTGCTGGCTCACATTTAAAGCATCTACTCAGATGCAGGCTATAAGTTGTGTAGTTGTAGCACCCGATATTGATTCAGACAGGTAAAGGTTCTTTTCAGCTCACAGTAAGAAAGTTTGATCAGATCACCTGTGCACAGAAACATTTACAGATGGGGAAATCCAAAAATCTACATACAGTGTCTAAATATAAACTGTATGTTTGAGTTTGAAGATGCTAGCAGGTGCAAAGAGCCAATTTCACAAAATAAATGTATAAGTATAACAAGTATAAAATACAATTATAATATTAATTATATGAGAATAGGGGCAGAGACCTTATTTCGGAGGTCTCCGAAGATGGAGACGTCTATTTGACATGTGCATTTACATCAGCAAGACGTATTTTTTAGGGTGTTTGCTCATCTGCAATACATCTATAGGACGTCTCCTTTTAGATGTCAAATAGACGTCTATTAGACATCTTTAAGATGTTTATGGCTTAGAATGTATGTAAAACTGACATCTTAAAGACGCATGTCAGACGTTTGTAGACAGCAACAGCAGATGCTTTCCAGATCAACCGATCTTTAACAGACGTCTTGCAGATGTACGTGTGCTATCTGGAAAAAATTATGCTTCAGAAGATGACTTATTGTTGTTAAATTATTGTTAAAAGCTTTGTCATCTTGTAGCTTTACAGACTTAATCTCTGGAATTTATCACTAATTCATTTTGAAAGGTAATATAAAAAAATTATAAGCCTTAAAACTGACTTTTCACAATGCCAAAACACCATAAAACATCTAAAGGTCATCTTTAAATACAAAAAAACTAGAGATTACTGGATATTACAAAGAAATGTTGGCATTAACTAACTAATATTAATGAGTGTTAATAGTGCTCACAGTATGTCTATAAAGTGAAGTCACAGGTTCCTACTTTGTCCTTGTTTGGATCGCCATGATGTTGTTGAAGCAGCAACAAAATATTGCAGCTTCTTTGTTTTTCGTCCCATTCTCAGTACTGGGCTCTGACATCGCTTGTTGAAAACAGATCAGTGAGCTGTTAGTGGCTGTGCTTCTTCAATTGTCAAACTAAATTGTTAAATATCTTCAAGCGTGACTAGAATTATTTAATTATAGTATTCTGACAGATTAAAGAGTCTGCAGTGATAAGTGTCTCCAACTCACAAAACAAGGTCCATGAAATAGCATTTGTATTTAACAATATCTTATTTGGTTTGTGTATGAACACACTCCCCTGCTTTATATAAGTCCACAATACCACCATTTAACTGCAAGGAGAATCTGTGCGCTCTGTGGCTGAGTTTGTTGTGGTGGCAACACATTATTATTTATTCTTATTTTTTGTTTGGCATTAGTGATTTGGGTCGATTTTAAGTGTTGCTGTTATTTGGGGGGTCAGTTGTGTGGATGGGCAACTCCTCTTATTATAAGCCATCTGTGATAAACTGATCTGTAGACGATGCAGAAGCGGGTTGTAAATTGTGGCAGGATGAGTGAAGCTCTTCCTGTTTACATTTGATTAGCTGGTTACTCATTGATTGTCCTATCAGCGGGCAGTGAGCGAATATATAAATTTGTGGGTGAGGTAGTATGGAGTCACGAGTCACGCCCCCTTGCTTTCTGCGTCATAGTTCGTCGCCGTCCAGAATGGCATGTTGAAGGAAAACCCGTGGCTGGTATTTGGTTGAGGTTGCCCCACTGCAGTCCAAGTTGTGAGCGAGACCATTTCAGCGCAAAGGGTACGAATGTTTACATTACGGACGCGTTCTGTCCCTTCGTCAAACCTATTGTCTCCTAGATAGACTGAACGAGCTCTCAGTTTCCCAGTACATTGTTCGTCTTGCCTAACTGATTAGATTTAACTCGTACGACAGATTAGTGGCGTCGCTATGTTTAATTTTAGCTTCCCTGTTATTGATGCTATGTGGGAACTATCATCTGGAGACGCTGTTGCTTTGTTTTGGTTAAAATTAGTTTTTCGAATTTCATTTCTGTTGTGGTTGTTCAAGCCTTAATGTGTTTGTAGTTTACAAACACATTTTTCTTTGTTTCCTTTTTTTTCAGATTTTTACGTAATTGCTTGGACGCCTTTATTGTTAACGTTTTTGATGTTGTGAGGCTGCTGATATGTGTGCGCTCTGTGGCTGAGTTTGTTGTGGTGGCAACACATTATTATTTATTCTTATTTTTTGGGGGCATTAGTGATTTGGGTCGAGTTTAAGTCTGTGTTGCTGTTATTTGGGGGGTCAGTTGTGTGGATGGGCAACTCCTCTTATTATAAGCCATCTGTGATAAAGTGACTGTCTGTTTAAGTGTATAACCTTATTTCTGCTTGTTACAGGAGCTGAGTGCCTACGGCAGGGGCAGATTCCTGGTGTTGGTGTTTCTTTCACGAGTGCGGGCTGGAGTGTGTGTGTGGGGGTGTTTTGCCGATTGTGCCCTGCTGCCAAGCCTCGGTTCCTGTACCTTGATCCTTGGAGGTCCTTGATAAACCAGGTTGCCCATTGTTGTATCTTGTGGAATTGAGTTGTTATATGTGAACTGTTGTACTTAGTGATGCTCTACTTTTGTTTTTGGTACAAATCCTTTTTCAAATGTAATAAAAAAAAAATTGGTATATCTACGTCTCCTGCAAATTTATCGTGAGCTGACCTGTGTTAATAAAGGAAATTCTATTCATTATAGGTCCCTGGGCTAGACCCAGGGTGGCGTAGTTATGCTTAATCTTTAATCCCTCAGCGTTCCACCACAATATGAACAGAGAGCATGTCCAGCAAATAATTTAAGACATTATCAGTGGGGAACAATCTTTAAATTGCTCAATCATCAGCTTCTCTACATTGTTTCCTCAATCAAAGCTGTCATGCTATAAATACAGTGTGAGAACACAGTCTAAGTACATAAAATTCTTTAGTTAGCATTAGCATCATTAGCTATTCTACTTCAATTACTGATGCCAAAATTGTGTTAGGCACAATACTGACATCTGTGGATTAGCGTGATTATCTGTTTACACTGATAGTAGTGTAAACTGAGTTTTACACTGATAGTAGTGAGGAGGTGAAGCATTATTGTTAGCACTTCAGTTAGCTATGCCCTGCCATTTACAGTTGGCTATAAAATAGTCAGCTATCCTACTTATTGGACACATTATTAATATGAAAGAGCAATGGGGAACAATCTTCAAATTTTAACCCTTCCTCATTCAAAGCTAGTATTTATTTAGTGAGAAAGCCTTCAGTGTGAAACAAAGTCTGTTACATGTGCATTCAGTACTTATTTAAGTTGCATTAGCATTGTGATTCTTTGTGTACTTCAAGTGATGACACCACAAAATTGTCCTTCACATGGATTAGCATGATTGTCTCTGAATTTTATGCAAAAAAAACAAAACACTGAAACTAGTGAGATTTAGAGAGTGGTTTACACAATAGTTAAAATACGTATCTTACAAACTGCTGGTTATGTCATTGTTGTTTTTTTTGTCATTTGGTCTTTCTGTCTTCTGGTTTTAGACCTTTTCTGTTTCTTCAGAAGTGGTACTGATTTTCCTATTATCTCTGCTAGTGAAGCATGATAATAGGTGTGTTTCATTGTCGAATTGTTGCTCTTTGTTTCAGCAAACAACACTACGCTACTAGTGATTCGTTTGTATGTTTAGTGAAACACCGCACCATACATAATTAACACTTGTTTATAATACATATACATATATACATATATAGTTAAAGTATTTAGCAATGGAATAAAAATTCCATTACTATAATTATAAACAATGATGTATAGTGAGTAGTTTAATACCCTCGTTTTCTATTCGTCATTTGCAGTGCTTCATGGATTGAGTACCAATACTTTAATGCTTTAATTCAAATAAAAATTGCTAATATGATAATTCATCTCACAGCTGTTTAGTTTGGTTAACGTTTTTTTTTTTTTTTTTACTCCTTTGAATACAATTATTTAGAACAATTCCCAGATCTAAGGCCAATGTACTCCTTGTCTTTCCTTTGCAGTGGACAACAAACCATTTTACAAGAACATAAATAACAATTTACTACCGTATATTTGAAAGTATCTTGCATTTTATTGAAAATAACTCCATTACGACTGCATGGGCGGCAGGCATTGTGGAGTCAACAGCATGTGACCTCTGTTGAGTGGGTTAGATAGTAAAAGATAAAAGATATAAGCCCATCTAACCTTGCTAAGACACAACATAACTCTGGGGAAATAATAATACCAACTGATAGACAGGCAATTGAAAACAGATGCTATGAGCATATCATTATCATTTTACTGGGAAATATCAAACAAAAGCCACATTCCAAGGCATCTTCGTTCATGCAGGTCTTGCCTTTGAATTGTCCTAGTGTCTTTTATTAAAAGTATTAATAATACAAAACTTGAACTTCACATCTGACATCACTTGTCTCCAGATTGCAGCATTTCTTCTTTAAAATGGTCTTCATAATGCTTGATAAACGCAGTGTTCATGTTCTTCTGTCCTTTAACATTGTAAGACATGAGTTTCAGCTTTTTCTTAATGCTGATGTGGTGTCTGGCCAGAGTGTTTGTGGGATCTTCATAACTTCTGACCCATCCTGCACCCCTTACAACATCCTGTCTTCTCTTTGATGGTTAGCACAGTTAAGTATTGCACTGAATATGCACATATAATATCATCCGTCTGCCATACACATATAAAAACATGCTAAGCATGTACTCTGTAAGCACACTGTATTAAAGGAACATATTGGGTTACTTACAACTTAATGTCAGTGGAGAGAATTTGTGGCTTGCTGTAAGGGGCATATCCAAAAACACAGGAATTACATTGGTTACCAAATATTCTCTCTGCAAAAAAAAAAAAAAGTACTATTACCTCAAAATGATTTTTAAATAAAGATTCACGATTTCACACTTACATCTACTAGCACGATAAACGTAATGCGTATTTGGTGAGTATGGTAATACGTTGTAGGCGTGCTGTCCTGGTGGAGGGCTCCGAGCTCAGGAATGGCCCGAACCCAGAGTACCCCCCATGGTGTGATGAGAATTCTAGTGATATTGGTGGAGAAGGGGTGGTGGAGGGATGCTGCTTAACCATCAACTAGATGGAGGTAAGTCAGCTGTATTTATGTCCAAGAGTTGATTACCTTGATTGCATACCACCTGTGTTAATTAGGCTGAGTATCTGACGTGCTCCTACCGAACTTTGTTAATAAAACAACAGCTTCGCTGACGTAGGAGGAAAAGGTGAGGTTGTCAAGCCGGGAGTCTCTTGCGGCATCCGACGTGAGATCAATACTCGCGAGTCGGATGGTTGAACCTCGCCGGTGGGGGACTGAAAGCTAAGATTGCCTGAACGGTCGGGTATGTAGCATTCGACGGGGTTCAATATTGTAGTGCGAGCAGATGGGAAAGGTGAGTTTGTTTGGCTGGAAGGCTCTTGTCAACATCCGACGGTGGCTTCAATAATCGGCGTGTTGGACGGGTAAGCCTCGCCGAGCATGGGACTTGAAAGGTAATATTGTCTGGCTGGGAGACTCTCGCCGACGTCCGACGGTGGCTTCAATAATCGCCGTGTCGGACGGGTAAGCCTCGCCGAGCTTAGGACTTGAAAAGGTAAGATTGTCTGGCTGGGAGGCTCTCGCCGACGTCCGACTGTGGTTTCAAAATCGCCATGCCGGACGGGTAAGCCTCGTCGAGCGTGGATTGAAAAGATAAGATTGTCTGGCCGGGAGTGCTCTCGCCGGCGTCCGTCGGGAGATCGGGGCTCACCAAGTCGGACGGGTATAAACAGAAGGGTAAAGTTAGGTGGTCGGAAGGCCTCGCAGTCAACCGGCAGCGTGGTTGGGTAGGCCTTCTCCGGCTGCAGGGTGGAAAAGGCAAGTTTTTGGCAGGGAGGCTCTGGCCAGAGTTAGACAAGGTGTCAGAAGGGAGAGCCTCGCCAAGCGTGGGATTTGAAGGGGTAATTAAAAGCCAGGAAAGCTCGCACCGATTTTAAGGCGTTTGTTAGACGTATTCACTCAACCGGGAAGGCTTACACAGCATCTGACGGGGGTTCCGCCCTTGTGGCATTGGACATGTATGGTCGTCGATAGTCAGACGGAGCTCAAGGTTGCTCGACCGGGAAGCTCTCGTGCATGTGATTGAGTTCGTTACCTGCAGCGTCAGATGGTGCACCTCACCGATAGCCGACAGGGAAACGTTTGCTCCACTGGCAGTATCTGACAGAGTTTGATACTCCGAATGATAGGCATCTAATAGGGTAGATGCTATGAGGTTTGCTTGCATGCTTGTAAAACGAATCTAGTAGCGGTTCCTGATCAGTCTTGAAATCTTGGGCTGAATAGAATTCCCTGTGCTGGCGTATCCCAAATAAGTGCCGTGAATTTGGATGGATGGCATGGCTTGGAATCTGAGGTGATGTTGACTTTGTCAGCCAGGTGCTAAGACCCACGATTTATCATGGATTGCATGGTCAATATTCCAATATTGGGAGAGAATTGTCAAAGGCATCGAAGGTGTTTATGCTTGAACGGGGAGTTATGCGGAGCTGACAATAGATTAGAAAGGGTTTCTTACCTCACGATGTCCTAGTAGCCACTCTGATGGCTAGTGCTGAAATGGCAGTCAACGAAAGATCTGGTCATGATCCCTCGTTTAATTTGCGCCACCTATAGGGGAAAGCCGAATAGGTTATTTCAGGAAACGGCTGAACTCGATGGAGAATTTGGTAAATGGCAACTTTGATGTCCATATTCAATGATTTATGATTGTTGCAGTGCTTCTGTCATGAAGAAATGGCCAAGTGTTAGAGATTAGGTGGACATTGAATTAGGGCAATATATCGTGATTCTCTCTCAAACGATTCTGGATCAATTCTGAGAATTTCAGAATCAATTCTGGGCTTAGATTTTGACCAGATGAGCGATGACGCAGATTTGCATTAGAAACACCCATATGCTGCTTGCTTCCAATTCCTCACGTGCATGCACCACTCGAACCTTCTTTAAAGTAATCTTTCATAAGGTTCGGAAAGGTTGGGGCGAGTTACAAGGAGATTCACTGGCTTCATTGTGCAGGAGCGCTGAGAGAGACACGCATTTGTTTGATGTACACTTGAAGTGTGCAGTCTCGCCAGTCTGGGTTTTCCTTCCAAATGCTCTGTGGAGTCATTATGCATGTGGTTTGGAATACGGTGGATTATAAATTTAAGATATAAACCTCACTAACGGAAGGGTGCTCTTATTTTAAATGCTGATGCGCGCTTGATTGTGTAGACTGCTCGCACATGCGGCTGTGCACGACTCCGTGTAAGTTGTTTAATGTTCTTGCGTCTCAAAATGGTTTTATGATGCAAAATTAATGTAAACATGGGCAGTTATGTCTTAGTGGATTAAAACGGACATGGCGAACCACGTAACTTCCATTTCAACAGAGATCCGTGCGTAGATGCGGCTTAATAGATCTCCCGCTGTCTATGGTGTCATGGTAAAAATGACAGTAAAGATGACGGAAAATCACTCTCGGTTCTTGAATGGAAACCTTCAGATAATCTTAAATACTGAAAGCACTTTGTTTGTTATGTTTCTGTGCTCCTTTTTATCAATCTGCTTGCATGTTGCAAGTTATATTATTTTAGGATTCATTACATACGAATATTTTTTGACATAATCATGTGTTACTTTTGATATTTAAAACGTTATAATGTCCCGCGGCCTGCAATACATCCGTTACCCAATTAGTCCTTGGTGACGGCCTTGGATGAGAGGTAGGAGTCTATGTCTGCACCTGCCGGATCGGTGCTCGGATGTTGTATGCCACTAGCGGTGGCACCGAGGCAACAGCATTTGGTGGGAAGAGCAGTGATGTTGCTGTAAAAGAGAATATGGTGATGTTAAATAGAGTAGAGAGCGGAGGCGCTGAGCCGGCTTCTGGATCTTGAAGTGGGAAATTGATAAGAGAAAGCAGTACAAGAAAAGAAATGTGTGGGTCTGTGTTGTGAGCGAAAGCAGCGTCGTGCTTGCTTTGACTGCTGTAGCTGTAGGTCACAGGAAGGGAGTCCTGAAGAGCTATCGTAGCCTGCTCTGCGAATGGAGGTAGCCTCACGCTAGTGTCTGCTGCGGGAGCTGGAGGCCACTGTAAAGGAAAAAGAGGGTTATTCATAGCGGAAGGAAAAAGACAGATGTGTGGGGCTGTGTTGCAAGCGGAGGCAGATTCGAGCTTGCGCCTGCAACTGTAGCTGTAGGCCATGGAAAAATGGTTGTGACGTTTAGCAGGACAAGCAGAAAGTAGCTTTACTTCGCTATTGTACTTAAGTAAATTTTTCGAATATCTGTACTTTCTGGAGTCGTTTATTTAGTAACTTTACTTTACTGCGTTCCAAAGTGTAAGATTGTTCTTTTTACTTCGCTACGTTTCATAAAACATACCGTTACTCCTTATAATGTATATAATGTGCTCTGGGACGCAGCAGAGGTGTCTGATTCATGAACAAGCTGATAATTTTTTATGAACCTGTAAAATTGGTTCGCAAATTGCTCCAACGCTTCCTTCGCAAGTTGGAATGATCCAATAGCAACTGTTCTCGAGTTGACTATTCACTGATTCAAATGATCTGTTTAGAGTGATGTTTCCGGTGAACTGAAATACACAAGAGAGAACCGGGAGATCTTGGGGGTACGTGCGCAACTGATGCTGCAAGATAATTTATTACTGTCAAATTTTGGATTAATTATGTAACTGAAAATCATATTTGGGTCAAAACTGACAGTTGTTTGGGAACTAAATCTGTTGTGAAGGGGATCTATTTAGCCATCTGAAATGCATATGCAAATCAATGTCAGTGTCTCTATGATTTAGGTCAAAACAAAACATTAATATAGCACAGGTTGAATGAGAATAACTCGTGCACGTTCATATTTACTGTTGGTCCGCGGTGATCAAGAGTGTATTCGCAAAACGAATTTATCTCATCCAGCTTATCTATCTAAGGAATGCTATGCCAATTAAATGATGGTAAAGATACGGAGGTTTAAGTAAGTCCGGTGTGTATTCTGGGCATGGTGTCATGGTTACATAGTGGCATTAACATCCAATGTCTTCGCGAGGTCTTTTAACGACTTTTATCAACAAATACCTGCCTTTGGAGATTTTACTGAGAATTATTGGCAACAATGGTGGTTGGCATTAATGGAGGTCACTGCT